>JAVHNF010053513.1:0-20832 GCA_034783455.1 Micropsitta finschii
AAAGTTAAACTTTTTCCTAAAGTTATGTCTCAGTGACAAAACAACGTAGGCTGCAAAGTCAAGATGCGACATTTTTTTCAGATCATATGGACTAAAATTATTTATTAATAATATTTTAATAAGACGTTATAATCTTTATTAATATAGACATTTAAATATTTTAATTTTGAAACTTTTTAACCAGTAGAGAAGCAACAAACTACTAAGAGGAAAAAATTATGGTTTTTTCTCTCTTGAGTTTTTGAATTTTTAATTAACAAACCATAAATATAAGTGATTTTACAAGCTTAATCTTCTCCTGAATATTGAGCTTGTCTATCACCACTATCACCAATGCTGTAGTGAACAGTCAAGCACACGCAACTTTGTGTTGCAGATACTGAATCACGACTGAATCTCTTGGAATTAGCATAGCTAATTTTTCTCCAGACAAAATTCCATTCATGCAAGGATTTAGAATATGTTTTCATTTCAAAGTAAATCCATATCCTTACTTTGGTGTGGCTTCTACCTAGCCATAAACTGTGATTCGCATTAGGGTTACTTAACCTCAAGTTAGCCAGTTCCCTGGAGAAGGTTTTATTTGATCTAGTATGGCACAGTCAGAATGTGGGCTGATCTGTCTGAACAGCATACCCAGAGGAACAGAGAACCTATTCAAGAATTTTATTGGCAAAAGAAATGTAGAAAACTTTTCAAAATATAGGTCATTATCCTTGTCAGGGTACATGGCATATGCTTACATAAATCCCAGTGACATGCACAGGTGAACACAGAATGTGTAAAGTAACTTTGATTAAATTTAGGGTTCACACCTTAAGAAAACTAGTCAGTATTCTCATATGTGCCAGAGTAACTCTACAGTGCTGACATGCTCACTATTAAGAAGCACATTTCCATCCTCCCATCCAAGCTTTCAGAAGGTAATCTCGCCCACCTTCTCTTTTAATGTCATGTTCAACCACTGAAGATAATTATGCAACAGTTTACTGAAGCATAGGAAAGTATTCTTCTAGGAAAGTGGAATGCTTTTATATGTCATGTTATCATGTAAGATAGTTTTAGTTATTATTTTTCTTCTTAGCTACAGTGCCAGTATTAAGCACATCTTGGAATCAGCACAGACTGCTGATTTTTTGAAAACCTGATTATGGAACTTTGCCTCTGTTAAATGGGTTTGGTTAGTGATGGTGAAACATTTTAAAAAGTCTATGCTCTAGTTACACACCACAGTTGAACATGCCAGGGCAATCTGTCTCAATGTTCAGGGGTTGTTGCAACTGAACCACAAAATCCATGGCAAAGGCTAAAAACTCTTATTTACATATCTCAGTAAGAAGCTTTATTTTGGCTCCTTTCTGTCAGTCTGAAATATGAATTTTCCCCCTCAAAGATGATGTCTTGCAGGGCACAAGCTTGTATTATTTAGGAGTTGTTCTGAACATACAAAAGCAATCACCGATTAGAATACCAAAATGTTTTTCATTAGATCTTCTTAATGAGTATTGTAAGTTAATGATTGCATGCAGTTCTAACACTGTTTCACAACCTAATTTATCAAATATCTATGACATTCTTCAAATTACATTTATCAAGTATGTCATTATATGTGAACTTAAGGAAGATCAGCCTTTTTATATTCCTATAATATTCTTCAACTTGGGATTGCAAAGAATTAACCAATGTTATGCCTAGTTTATGAGTGTTAAAGTGGAAGCATTGTGAAGGGTAAGTGACCTGGATAGGTCATTCGACAAGGCAAGTCAGCAGCAAACCCATATCTTCTAAATCCCAGTTCCCTAGACTAGAATGTCTCCCTTGGTTCCTGTGGTTAAACTAAAAAGAATATGTACCAAATGTGTTGGCTATATCGTGCTTCATATGGCTCATAAATTCATACAAAGTTTATGAATCTATCCAAATTTACAACTGTATTAGGTATTAAACTCAGTTTTAACACTGAGGTTAGAATTCCTTTTGCTAAACAATGTGAATCTCTAATTAGAAACTCCATTGTCTTCCCTTCCCAAACACCAAGTCGACTGCTGCTTTGTTAAACAGATCTCAGACACTTTTTCCTAAGCAATGAATAAGGAATTTCTCCAGCATCTTTCAGATGTAGGGTTTTAACAATCAGCCTGACTTCTAGAATTTAACTGTCTCTGGCATTCCTATCTGTCCTGTTTTATACATGTGGTACCAACCTCTCTTCAACTGAAAGAAAACATAAGATATATCTCATCAGACCAAGCACTCTTTTAAAACAGCAGTTAAATGAAAAAAACAAACAAACAAAAAAAAAAAACGAAAAACCATTGTGTGGTGATGTTTTTTGACGGGTTTGTGATAAATACTGTACAGAGCCACACAGCACCATTAGTGCCAAATGGTGTGAACTATAAGTTCTGAAGCACTGTGCAACATCAAATAACATTTGTCCCTTACATGTCCCCTTCAATGTTTTCACAGATACTTTGAAAAATGAGCCAATACTTGCATAGGCTTCTTGTAAAAATGTGCTTATGTATGGGTAGTAAATGAAGCAATTTTTATTTTACATAATTCACCTGATTTGGAAGTATGTTCTTGTACATTCTCAGGCAAAATTCCTATCCACAAGTCAGTCAGGCATACATAAAAATTAATTTCAAGCCAAGATAATAAGATTTACTTTGAAGCGAATTCTGAAAACATTTGTTTCTGGCATGGTCACACATTTGTTTTCATGCTGTCAGCTTGGGTTTGACACTAAAATCTCACACACATACAGAGTTAGGCTTCAAATATATTTTGTATTTTTCTTGGGTATCTTTTTTTTTTTCTTTTTTTTTTTTTTTAAATGAGACATTCCTGTGAAACAGTTTGATTTCAACAGAATGGTATTTTTCCAACAATTAAAGTACTGCCAGAACATTCTTAGCTCTGCTGAGGAGGAAGCAAGGTGAGATAGATTCCACTTCTGTGTGAAACTTCTGGTTCTCAGAAACCACATACCAAAATATTTTTTTCCTGCTCTATTTGCTTCTCCAACTGCATTACCACATAAAGACTAAATTCATAAAGACTAAATTCTACTGTCTTTTCCCTCAGAACTTGGCTCTTTGAGGTAGGAATATTGTCTGTAGGACTGTGAAGCATGAAAAGCAAAAAGTGATAACTCTCTATAAAATGAGGGTATTATGGGATATGAGGATATTATTAGACTGCAACCACAAGACAGGCAGTGCTCAGGGAACTTGTACTGGCATAATTTCCCCTTTGTGGGAACAAATGTATGGACGCTGCCATCAGGGAGCGAATTTTAATTCTGTAACACTTAATACTACAGCAAATGAACAAGCCTGATCACAGTTCAGGTGGTAAGACCTATGTGAGCTTTAATTTGGACGCACAGTGTAAACAGGGAAGATGCAGCAGCAAAGATGTGAAAGTAGCCCAGCAATGCAAGTACATCATCCACTGAACTGTCCTTTTCTATTGCTACCTCTAAATTAGACTAAATTCATTCAGATATGGCTCCACACCCTACATTCCTGGGTCATTTATGTAACATAGTCTCAGGATAGAAGAAAAATTTAAAGGATTGTGGATGAAAAGAGTGAAACATAAGTGAGCCATTCTAATGCGAAAAAAAGAAAATGAGTGTGAAAATAAAGAGTTAATATGAATAAGCAGCTAATCTTGGACTGCAACCCCCATGCTGTGGCTTAGGTTACATTTTACATTTTTTAAATGTATCCTAATTTTTCAAAGTCAAATAGGGAGAGTATCATTCTAACTGCTCTATCCATGCAAAAATGCAACCATAAAAGAACAGACTGAACAACAAGAGCTTCATTCTTCACTTTCTGATTTCAACAGAAAGTATTTAAAGAAGAATTACGGTGATTTCATTGAGCTCTATCTAATAGAATTGTTGCTTTGTGGTTTTTTACCCTAACATATTCTTTAAAAATTACAATAAATGTATTCAACCTGTATATATATTCTTTTGTACATTTTTCATATTCACACTTTTCATAATCATGTCAAAAGGAATTTACTAATAAAACAAATACAATCTGATAAAATTTATATCATTACCTCACAGGTAGGGTATAGAAATGCTGTTCTATCCATTAAATTTTGTAATTTTATGTCACGGCTGACTAGTTTTTGAGAGCCCATTTTTTGAAACTCTGTCTCTTTTTTTGTGAACACAGGGAATCCAGATCATTCAAATCTTTGCTATTCTATGGCAGGGTATTCACATTTTTTGCAGATCTTATCTTTATTATTCACGTGACTGATTCGAGATATTTATGAGCCCCTGACTTTCAGCAAAGTGGGAAAGCTAAATTTCAGGTCTCAGGAAAGAGCATTGCTAGTACAGAAGGTCACCAAATATAATCATCTCTCAATTACCGGCAGGGGGTTATCTGGGTTGTGGATTAACTGTGCCACCCTGACAGGGAACCTGCTATGTGATACATTCCCTACATCTAGCATAGAGTTGAGCCTTCTTTCCTGTCATGTGGTCTTATGCTTCTGACCCAGCAGTAAATAAATTTGGCACAGAATATTTTCCCCAAACTTTTAATATTTTCTTCTGTTAGTTGCACTTCTTTATTACTGAGTGATTCCACCCTCCACTGCTCTCAGCAATCAAAAACTGACTGGTTATATTTCAAATTTTAGAGCAATCTGAATAACATCCTTACAAGAAGATGCTCCTAGGTGACTCGATGTCCATGAGTCACCACAAGCCTTCTACACAATACTAGGAAGACTTTGCAAGCTTTTAGAAAGAAAGGTGGTTATAACCCTCAAGTAGGGCATGAACACTGTTATCTATGTCAAATTAATTCTATATTCAGAAGTACAGAAGTGCTGTTAGGATCACAGCGAGTGTTATTATGGTTATAACCGTCTGTATGCCCCAAAGGTAAATAACATTTGCATGTGGTGCACTGACAGTTTCTTGAGGCATGTTCTTCTTTCTCTGTGCATAATTCTCACCACTTCATTTTTTCTTTGTAGCTCGCATCTGATTAAAAGTTTTCACTTTGCCTAACAATGTGTGAGCAGAACCATAGGTATCACAAATCAGCATATTGACAGTGAAGGAACTCTTGCAGTGTACAGCCAAAAGCAGAGTTCTGGTTTGTTTGGTTGTTTGGGTTTTTTTTACAAGAAAAGAGAAGACTAAGCCATGTTACACTGAAAGTGAGATTTTCTTAATATTTATCATTTTTGCCTTAAGCATACAATTACAAAATATATCTTCTGATTTTCAGATATCTGTTAATAAGACTTTCAGTCAGATTTCTCCTTAATCTACTAGGATAGGTAGAAAGTGGAAGTAAAGAAGTCAAAATAGTGTCTTACATGTAGTTAGAACAGTAAGAAACAAAAATAGAAGTAGTTTCTATCAGAAATATACCACCAGTACCTACTGCTTGTCACTTTTTCAGGGCAAAAACTGGCTAATGGAAAGAACCATACATTTTAACTTTTCTTCTAAAACATAGTTTGGGTGCACCCATGAAACTGATAGTTTGCACATAAAGTTAAAAGGCACATTTACAAAATCATGTGAGTTACAGTTCTTAGTTTGACACTAATAGCATTAATTCTGAAAGCAAAATAAAATTTCCCTAAAACTGGAAACACTACTACATAAAGACCACTTCTGCTTTAGTAGAGCTTTTTTATGTTGTAAAGGTTGTATCAGACAGAAACATACTAGTCTAATATTTAGTTTGAAGAGCCATAAAATGGTCTTGCAAGTGTGGACAAAGAAAAGCTTACACTATGAACAATACTGAAAGTTCCTGAATAATCTATAGCTTAGATACAAGTGTTTAGACATTACAAGATGACTAAAAAAGAAAATAAATCAATAAAAGCTGTGTTCTCTGACTCATGGTGATAAGATTTATTTACAGCCAAAAGAAGGATGATTAAGAGAGAAGAAGGGACTCTTGTTTTTCCTCACACTCTTCAGATCAATACAAGCAACTGAATATCACATAGTCATGAATTAATAAAATCTTTAAAGTGCATATCGTTAACTTTTCCAGTTTAAGAAGGAGTTTTAAGAACAGAAACCATTGGCAGTTTCCTAAGTTTCTTTCTTACTAAAAAGCAAGTTGCTTTAGGCAAGTGCAAGCTCTGATGCAGGACTGTTCTCAAATATCAAGAGGGATTTAAAAAAAAACCATTGCTATTTCCAGGCAAAAATATTATTGTACATATATAGATACGTATGATTTTTATGCATATAGATATGTATATTTATAAATATATCCCTAACATATAAAATATACCTTTAAAAATAGCAGTTCACATGCACACATACTTCATGTCCAGTTTTTCAATACTGAAGTCAAAGGAAAATTTTGATGCTCAGTTAGTGCAGAAGATTTGCGGTTGCATATACTAAAACTAAATTAAAGGCATTTTGTAAACAATATTTTGCTGGATGTTGACATTGTCACTAACTGTATTTCAGAATGATACTTAAATAAATGCTTATTTCTACTTCGGAACAAATGTCAGAAGCTGAGAACTGGTCTCCATCTAACCAGCAACATTCTGAACCTTGCCTTATATGCACTCATCAAGTCCCTCACTGAATCAGGCAGTAGGCCAATAACCAAAGATTTACTAGGCAAGATAACTAATAACCCCACTGAAATGGCAGATTTGTACCAGTGTAAGAGTGCAAAATATAATAAACAATAACTTTAAATGTAAGTAGGATCATAATTTATATTTACATTTTGTATATTTATATTCGATGGTATGCTTTTAAATTACAAGATAGAATATGCTTTCTCATAACAAAAAAAATGTTTTCTCTTGTTCCAACACCTCAATAATTAAAAGATAAGCAAATTGCAGTATACAAAAACTTCTATTCTACTTTTTGTTTGGTCGAGACTTATTACTATGAAGTGCCATGTATAACTACAAGAAAAGAAAGAAAGCTTTTTTTTTTCAAAAGCCAAAGGTAGAAGCTGATTGTATTTTTCCTTCTGTGTCTAGTGATCACTTTTTGTTGATCTTGGTTAGAAGTAGGAAAACGGCAGAGAAAAAGGCTTTAATTTCATGCCAGCAGTGTTTATTTTGCAGTGGGGCTATAAGTTGTGTGAAGACTGAAAGTATAAAAGTAGAGTGGACTCAATGAACTGAAGAATGCAGTAGGAGGGGAGGTAAGACGAGCTGTAAAACTAATTGGTGTCCAACATGTTTTGGACTGCATTTAATTTTCTTGAGGGGAAGAGAGGTCAAGAATGGAATGAAGTCAATGAGAATAGGAATAAGAAAGTGGAAAGCAAAATGGCCAGCATTAAAAGGTCAGCAAATATCCCAGGGACAGGAAATGAACTTTAAACAAAAGTATAATGTAGTATTTCTATCCACGTTTGGGAGTTGTTAAAATTACTATTAAAAGAAGGAAACTTAAATAACCAGATGTTTCTTGTATGAAAGCTTGTTTTAGTCTGCTTTCAATTTATTGGAGGCCGTAGCAAGACCAAGATTTTGTGTGCTACGCAATTAGGAAATGAGTATTTCAGCACAGTGCTAATGTTATTTAAATATTTTAAAAGACTTCGATATTTTACACTGGCTTGCTTCCTGTTACACTTTTATAGTCTTTCTCTTGGAAGAAGCCTCCCTCCTGAACTGGGAAAGTAAACTCTTCATAAGTTTTGATATCGAATTTAGCTACAGCAAGCAGCTTGCAAGCGTCTAGCTAAAACACAGACACTTTGCAGTCTACCTTAAGAGATCTAGGCTATATGCATAAATTCATACATGACCTGTAAAGTCATCAGTTTAGTATATTTTAAAATGCCTTATTTAGAGCATCATTATTTAGAGCTTTTTCCACAAAAAAAAAAAAAAAAAAAAAAAAAAAAGCAGTATTTTGTTCTAAATCTTTTCTGCCACTAAAGTTTGCTAAAATTGAACCCTGAGGGTTTCATTCCTGCTCCTGGTTCATTTGTGTACACATCAGAAAGCAAGAATCTTCTTCCAGTATATTCAGGTTTTCATCCAAAGCCCACTAATTTTAGCAAGAATCTTTGCTTTAACTTAAATGGGTGTTCAGTCCGGATCTTCTTGCTCTGATCTATCTATCTGGACAGCAAATATTCTTCTGCTCCAGAATACATTTAATTCAAAATATCCACTATTTTTATCACTTGTGCAGCTCCACTATCCTCTTCCACCCCTGCAAGTAATTAATAGCTGCTGAAATCATATGAAGTAACTGTATTGAAGGCACTTTATTGGCAAGAGCAAAACTGGCAGTGAATGAGCCTCCATGAAGCCCAAAAGAGCAAGTAGAGGTCCTAGGGCACCAGGGACACATTATAGCTGGCATCTAAGAAGTAGCACACCCAGGGAAGAATATTTGTTTAATGAACAAATCTCTCTCTACCATGTTTGTAAAATATAGGATGCTGCCAAAGCAGTCTCAACTGTTGAAACTGTAAGTTTACTAAGAATACTTTGTAGTACAACTACCCAACGTAGAAAATACTAAAATCACTTCTAGACTATGTCTGCTTTAGATCAAGCAAAATTTAAGAACATTAAATTAGTTATAAATGTCCACATTTTAAAGTGAAATTTTGATTTCTTTTCCTTTCAGTGTATAGAAATCTCAAACCAATGAGTCTGAAACCATACAGTAGCTTTGAAAACATAATATCATGTTTCCTTTAAAAAATTAAACTACATTAATCCTAAAAACTGGGTGCCAAGTTTCCAAATTTCTTATGCAGTATGAGCTTATGCAGTGACCTCATAGGGTGAGCAGACTCATTTATTATCTTTTCTGTTTGAGACATTTCTGATAATACTTCAAAAGAAGACGATAACAACAATTACCATATCCAAGGACTGTGTGGATTTATGTTTACATTCACATGGCATCTTCTCTTGAAGATTTTCCAGGAATTTTACAAAAGTATTTTTGTGGAAATTTGTAGAAGCTTCGCATGTAAGGATTAGTACCTTTATGTACTAGTGAGGCCATAGTACCATGAGGCCATAGTGGATTTTTTAATTGTGAAGGAACTGTAAAGCATTTGAATGCAAATAGGCCTGCACCAGATTAACTCCTGTATTTTGCAAGATAAAATTAAGGGAGGCTTACCCTTTAGTCAGATCTGAAGTAAATACTTTATAAAAGGGCAGAAGAATAAGATATACAGTAAGAAATTGCAAAGAGATTTGCTAAAAATCATTAAAGAATTACAGTTAGCTAAAAAAAAAAAAAAAAAAAAGAGAAAAGAAAACTTTGCAAAAATATTCCCTGCATAGACCTGAAGAACAAAATGGTAAATGTATTTATGGTTCCAAGTTAGTGGAAAGTCATTTGATTCCCTTCCTTATTCCCTCTCCACTCTCCCTTCTTCCCTCTTCCCCTGTCCATCTTCCCTCTTCCTCTCCTTTTTTCATTTTTTCTTTTTTTTTTTTTTTTTTTTTGACCAAGTTAAAGGCTTGCAAAGCTTCACACAAGTTGTTAAAATGCAAGTTGTCTTTTCCTTGGGACTGCTATAGCTCATATATCCCCTGAAGTCTCTTCGCAAATCTAACTACCTCATGTAAGTGTTTGGAGTGTTCCTACTGGTATCAAGCACCCATATGGCACTGAAAATGAAAGCTGGACAGATCATTCTTCCTAGAGCCATAGTGGGAGGGAAAGTGTCTACATTTTATTTAATCTGTGTTGCAGCTGAGGAAATCACACATTTGTATTACTTTACTATATCTTTAAGGAAGAAGAAAAGTTAAGAGCAATTATTTAAAGAAAAAAACCCTAAATAGATACCTCATTACCCAGCGTATGCATCTTGCTCAGTGAAGACTAAGAAACCTCAAAGACTAATCTCTCATTAATACACGAGATGTTCACAGAATGCCTGCCAGAACTGGAAAGTCAAGTTTAGATGGAAACTTGGCATGGAGATATGGCCTTGTCCCTTTGAGAGCTGGGAAGGAAAGGAAATGAAAAAACAGTGACTAAAACTGTGTTTGCATGCTTGCATGCATGTACATACGAGAAGACTTTTTAACTTCATTTTCTCATTAGAGAACAGTGAAACTGTAAGGATTCCATGTGTGTTCTTATAAACTGTGCTTTTCACACATCTTTTGTTAGACACATGGAATGTTAACTGAAAGGGCTTATCTTAAAAATCAGCAGGGTAGCTGGAATGTAATTTTACAAAACCTGGCCATCTTTCAACAAGAGTGGGTGGATTTTCAATGCAGCAAATGTTTGTGTATTAAAAAGTATTTGCCATGGTGACAAAGCTTGGAGAAACATCCCATTAGCCACAGACGGGAAGCCGTTGCAGATTGTTCTGATTATCCATGCCCAAAACTTAGTCTGGCTCTGTTTATACGGCATTTCCCGATTAAAAAAAAATAAAAATTCAACATACCCCTAAAACCTGAGCAAACTGTTTGCACTTACACATGCTTTGTGCTGTATTTTCTGGCTCAGATTCAACACATGATTAGATTCTTACTTTCCTGGAACTTAAAACATGTGCTTACAGCTAAGCATATGCTTAAATGTTCTGTTGCGCTGGGACCTAAGAGGATGTTCCTATATTCCTGGTACAGCCAGAACTCGATGTGAAACAAATAGCAATTCTAGAATAAAAAGGCCTCTAATCTATAGCTCAATAGAGAGATGAGTAAAACAAGTTGATAAGGGTTTGTGGTGAGGGACAGTGTGAGAGTGCAAGAGAGAGCATGTGGGCATACTTTATGTGTGTGCACAGACATCTTAACTACATGAGTCTGCATTAATCATGGTCCCAAAATGCTGCTAGTAAGAGCTGTTGCATCATATCATCCTGATTTTGGTATAGAAACTTGGAGCAAAGTAAGACATGTTATTCTTACAACAGAGCTCTTCCTTGCATACACCATTACACTTTCAAGATCAGCGGTTTGGGATGCTGTAGAGTACTGCACCTCACTGGAAAGTTAGGAGTCTCCATAAAAGAGACACCTAAAAGACTTTCTTTTTCTAGAAAGATGAAGTTCTCATTTTTGCTCCTCTTGAACAGCAAGGTATGGAATTTGCAAAAGTTAGAGCTGTCACCTGCCACAGAGAAAGGAAAGAAAAATCATCGTGTCAAATGGTACCCACTGGAAAATGCTCAATTCTCCCTATAATTAATATGTGTAAGTAGAGTGGTCAGAGCAGCCCTATAAAGTGCATGTAGGATCGTTAGAGAGGAGAAGAAAAAAAATTACAGGTCTAAACCAATCTGGAATACATGCAAGTTCCCAAGCTAGACTCTACAGATTTGATATCTCTGGCTCATACAAAATAATCAGAGACGGATTAAAACATTACAACAGAAGTGTGAAAACTTAGCAGTAAAATGGCTTTAAATGCAAAAGAAACTGCGTGAAGCCCAGTCTCTTGAAATACAACACAATAGACATTTTTTATATCATATATACAGAAGTTCTTCTAATATTTCCACAGGAATTAAATTAAATAATGGACTTGAATACTTGAAAGACTGTGTGCAACCTCTGTTATTCTTCTTGGAACATTCACCCAGAGGCATAACCTGGGAAGCTTGAAACAGACTCGTTTTACTCCTATTTTCAAGAACAATGTTTATAGGCAAATGATCTTTTATGTGCTGGAATGAATGACTATGCTATAAAACTAAGTATCCTACAGAACACTGCTTTGAATTTATACTTGGCTGCCCAAGGTAGATGACAGACAGTGTCAGGAAAAGGGGTAAAAAAACTTAAAGGTCATAGTAAGGTCAAAACAAATAGGTCACAGCAAATTAATCCTTATCATCTGACCAGTGTGGAGCAAGAAAAGGGCAATGTCCAAGCTCAAATCTGCTAAAATTTAGTGGAAAGGTATAAAACAATTAGTCACGACACTGACTTCTTTCTTCTCTTTAGTTCTGGAAATTCAAGTTCTCCTTGTGGATAAAAAAAAAAGTACCATTCTAAAATATTCTACTTAATGATTCATGTATCCATAAAGTGGTTTTTTCATCACAGATAAGCTCAGTTGGTCATTTTTTACTCCAGTGCAAATCTGGTCTAATGAGAAACACAGGACAATTAAAAATATTTTGGTTTTGCAGAGCTGATTTTCACAAAAGTTATTACTTATTTGCAAAATTTGGGTCAAAACTGTGCATGCTAAGAATCAAATCAGTAAGATCACAGTTAACATTAGCTTTTGATAGGAAAAAAATAAAATATTATAAACTTTTCAGAATTCCTTACAGTTTAAAATACTGATAAAATGTTGCCATTGTTCAGAGGAAGGCTATCACTTTTAATCAAATTGCCCAGTAAATTCTTCATGTAGTTTTGATTGAATCTAACAGAATGTTATATCAGATTTTTAGAATACCTAGATATCATTTCACAGCCTTCCATGTCCATTCCTACTTGGTGCTATCAGTGTACTTAGATGTACAAAGCTAGAGAACATGCATTCCCTCAATTATATAACTGATGCTGTGGAGGAAACAGAAATTAATCTTTCCCATAGCTTCCATCTCTCCTAGTTCTGTGGGATGCAGGTGGGACTAAGTCTAAGCTGGAACAGAACAACAGCTCTGGGTAAAGCTACTCATAGCTGAGAATCCTACCATGTCAGAGCTTACTCTGCTCTGTTGCATGTTGCCCTCTCCCCTGCACTTAACCTCAGACACACTGTGCACACAAACTCCTTTGAACCATCCATGCCTCTCCTCTTATTTTTCCTTTGTTCCCTTTCAAGCAGCCCACTTAGTTTCTCGACCATTTTCTTATCTGAGGTATATCTATGTCCTAAATACTTCAATCTACAACTCTTATGCGTCTTATAATGCCCGCTTAACAGAACGTAATATTCAAAATCCCTCCTGTGCCTAAAAAGTCCAAAATGAAGTTCTTGTTTGCATTGTTGTTAGCCATCTTGTTAGCCATGAAATATTCTTTATTACTAAAACCTTCATTAAGATTAACCAGATGATCTCTTAAGACATGCCAATGCCTGGAGGAGGCAGTCTGAAGGTCCTGACATCTAGAAGAATTTTGCATACTTTTAGACTGGCTCCTAAGATGACTACTGCTACCCACTGCAAAGTTCTGAGTAAGAAAGAATTCCTTTTCAGATCAGTGAAAAGGTAGCAGAATATCCCAGGTTGATTAGCTGAAAAGGGCCAGCTAGAAAGAGAGCAAACAGAACAGCAGGCATATGTATTTCTTATTCTGAAGAAAAAGACAAATATAAGCATGGGAAAAGGAGGCACAACTGAGAAAGGACAGTAAAAAAATTTTAAAAAGGCATTCATGTAGTAAACATGTCAATCGCCAATCCAATAATTTACTTACATGCTATAACCTTTCCTCCCCAACACTGAATTCCAGAATAACATAACTATGCTTTTTGTTTAATGTTTCTCCTAGAGCTTGTAGATACCCCACTAAAGAAGAGAGCTTAACCTATTTGTATTACACATTCCTGTAATACAAATTATCAGCTGAAAACTACAGCAAAGCTCCCACTGGCTGAAGTGGGAGCAGACTAGGTCAAACTTTCAAGCAAATGTGAAGGCTGATTACCTTTGGAAAAAACACACACACACAAAATGGCAATTTAATAAAATCAGAAATACTGGTTCAAGAGTATAGCATTCCAAACTGATATTAGAACTTAATTTGTTTTCTGAGAAGGACTTTACATTTATCATGTCTCTATGATATTTTATATAAAAGTGAGCAATAACAGGCTGCATACCGGGAAGTGATAACTTCTGGTATCACATTTCAGTATATAGAGTCTTAAATATTTATGTGCAAAAGTCATTTAGCTATAAGCCTGTTTCCTGTTTTAAACCAGATGCTGTTGCATAAACTAAAAATACTTAAGAAAAGTTCTAAAATGATAGAAGATTTCACTTGTAAATGTACTCTGTGCATGGTGTCAAAGGACAATCCTGTGGACTTTTGAAAAAGGAGTTAGCTAGTCTTGCGTGCGCCTGAGCCTTGATGCATATATGCCTAACTAATTTCTGTGCATTTGTACAGTGGCATAAGAGCTTTCAATGCAAAGAATGATTTGCACTTACAATAGATGGATTTCCCTGAAAAACAGATATTCGTCTTTTTCCCTTGGAAAGTTTTGGGGTTGGGTTTGTTGTTGTTTGGGTTTTTTTGAAACTGTAATCTGAAAGAAAAGAATGAAAAGCACCAACATATTTAATCACAGATTAAAACATTCCTTGCAGCTCTCAACTTCTGGCAGGTGCTGCAGGAAGGGATAAAAAAAGAGTTAATCATGACCATAAAATAGGAATGGTTTTAGAAGGCTGGAGTTTGCTATATATTAGGTTGGAGCTGGTTAAAGCTCCTCCTAGAAAATATAGGTCTAATTTCAAGCACACAGATTTTAGCCTTAACAATCAATTAAAACAATTCAAAATCTGTCACTAAAAACAAATAAAACCAGTTTTTCCAGCCTTCTGTTTTTCAGTATGTCCCTTGAACAGGGACAAACAAATCTTAAAATCAAAACAACCATGAGGTAGGGCACAGTAGACATTTCACAACTCAAGTAAACTATCTACAATAAATAAAAGCCAACACATTTTACAATGCGGTATATACACTCCAATGATTCTACTTTCAACTATAACCAACTGTAGTGGGTGTAATGAGAGGCAACAAGCTGCAAGTAAGGAATATGTAACATGTGGTAGTATGACACTGATATTAAGGCACTGCCTGTATCAACGCTTCCATTTATTTCATGAGCTACATTTTTTCTTTTCTCTTTTTTTTCTTTTTTTTTTTTTTTAATTCAGACTCAAGTATTTGACCCTTACAGCTTCTTATTCTCCATATTCTGCAGGCATTTCTGAGAGGAACAGGAAACTCTAGATATACTCCTCTTACCTGTCATCCATACAGGCATTCTGCTTATTGTGCTACTGGGAGGAAACAAAGTACTTGCTTTCCCTTGTTGGTACCATGACATTTCCTCAGCCTGCTGCTGTTGCTGTCCACCTTACTAGTACCTCTCAAGCCCATATTCATACACCTGCAATCCTGAGTGATCTATGAATGTTTCCTTTTTAAGTGTCATGCAGGCCACCCACCTGAAGGAGGGAAGTATGAGTGCTGTTCAGTTTGGTCCTATTGGATTTGTAAATCTTTCCTGAACATAGATGTTATTTCCAGTATATTCTTAAGAGATACTACATGTCCTGGCTAGCTGTCAGTTACATTTACTACCACTGCCATACACTGCCAGCTGACTTGCTGAAACCAAATTGGTTTGCAACAGTGTCTGAAGCAGCCAGAGATGTGAGTGCATCTCACCCCTTTGATACTGGCATTGGTTCCTCTGAAAGTTTGCTTTGAAATGGAAGATAGAATAAGTTTTTCATATAGTTTCATATAGAAACTCTGCAGCCAGTTCTGGTCACCCTGTATTTATATGCAATCCTCCAATGTTTCTTACCAACACAACTGTTCAGGCATCTGAAAGTCAAGTGACCTTTGTGTCCTCCTGTCTTCTGCAACAAGTATTATCTCAAAATCTTAAGTATCTCTAAACCACTCACTGAATGTCTACTCTGTTGTATAAACAACTCCTTTGAAAGCAGGAGTAATTAATTCAAAAGATCTGTGGCCATCTCCTTCATTAGATTAAAGTAAGAAGGTGCCCTGGAAAGATCTGCTCCAGAAAAATGTGTTGACAAGCTAAACCACTTCTGCACAGGCTTATTTAGGTTGACAAGCTCTCCTCTGAACTGATTTTTAAGGCTGTATTTTCTTAGCATTTTGCTAAGAAAATCCTAAACCCAAATATGCCTGGGTTCAGTACCACTGGACCTATTGGAGGAGGGGAGGTATTGCAGTTGGTTTTGCCTTTGTTTTTTTCATTATATTTGGGGCATGCAATATGTGACTCTCAGCAACCTGAAATCTTGGAAGCAAACTGAGTAACACGTGCCTGCCAAGATACTGCAATACTACAGTGTTTATACGTGTCATATAAGTCTGATTTATATAATTAAACCAATAGAAGCTTCCGTACATGGGCAAGCCTTAGTAAGTTTTCTCTCCAGACATTTGGCCTTCTAAATGAACATTACATTAAGGAGCGCTCCTAGGACATAGAACTTACTAGTGTTCAATGGAAGTGCAGAAAACCTTTAGTATTTTTTTATTCAATTGCTGTACAATTTCACTCTCTACAAAGACTGAAACAGCAGAAGGTCTAATACACTTAAAAAACAAAGTTAGCAACTCATATATAATTTAATTTTAAAGCATTTTGAGACAGTAGTCTTACTTTTAAAAATATTTTCATTATACACAATATGTGAAAGCCTCAAGAGATAATATTATTTCCACATATTACACAACAAATGAATTCTTTCAATCAAAATAAGCAACAATACTTTTCTCCTAAAAATAAGCGTTAGTATTCCCTTTCATAAATAGGAGACCAAAACATGGAAGGATTCAGTCAGCTGACCTAAATCACTGAGGAAATCTAAAGATTCCTGAACCCTGATTTTGAGTCTGAGTAAAAGGTTTTAATAACAATGACATCTTCTCATTTTAAAGTTGTGTCTTTTCAAATTAAGCACTCCACAACAATCAAGAAAAGGCCTGGTCAGTAGCAGATGTGGGAGAAAGGAAAAAGGGATTATGGAGAGCAGCAGCACAAACATTTGCTTTACTCAGAGCAGATGGGTAGGAGTTTAGAAAGATTTTTCAATTCTAAGGCCATAATGAAAGTCATAAAACAGTAAAATAGTACAGCTTTTCTTGTAATTTCCAAGTTAAAAAGCATTTTCCTTCTTTGGTCCACATTGTATACTGAAATCTTGTAAGCAGTAAGTCGTTCCTGGTAAGCATACTGCCCACTGCAAAAATAGACTGCATAGAACTTTTCTAAGTAGTTAAAAATAATGCAAATAATTGTACCCAAAGGGAAGAAAATAATGTGAAAAGCTCACACATCAGAATTGGTTTTATTTATAGAGTATTTCCAAATTAAGAAATTCTTAGTGAAAACAAATCATATCTTTATCTAAGTGGTGGTGCTTCAGTACATACTGCTCCATGCCTTTTCACATAGCAGAATTTAGCAATAGTTCACCACCATATGACTCTGTCTTGCACTTCAGTGAATTTCTGAGTACTGAGCCCACTTCTACAGAACTGCTATTAAGCCACAGAAATATTTAATCAGCCACTAAACACTGTTAGAAAGAAATATTTAGAGGCAGTGTTTTCATTTTGTTTCATAACAGTAAAGAAACAGGGAGGAACAAGTTTCTGCAGCATCCTTCAGTTTGACGCAATCTAAATTCTCGGTATTACTCTTGCAAGTGAGGACAGATTTAAGGACTAGACTCCAAGATTTTACAAGTTACAATAAAGAACATTTTATTTTTCTGTCTTTTATTCAGGCAAAGGTCTATTAAAGGCAGTGGTGAGTATACTTTTTTCTGAATAATGATAGTGGCAGCTATTTCAACTGTCTATGTTTTGCTTTTATTCATGAATCCATTTAAAATGTAAAAAAAACCTAATGCAAAATGGAATAGCATATAATGAAGAGATTAAATGTTTTGGAAAAGGATCATGCATTTTAGTAATTATGTCAACAGTTCTCAATGTATGCATTTTAAAATCAGAACATCCTCATTATAGAACAGTAGATTGACATTAATTTAAATTATAATCTTTGTGGATCTGAGATTTAAATCTGGACTGGTGTTAACTCAGACCTCAGTAAACTGTGAGCATTGGTTTAGTTTGTGAAGATCTGGAGAAGAAGGGAAAAAAAGATATTAACTACATTCACATGAAGTTATTTTTAATTATATTGTAAATAACTAAGTGAACCTAACTGTTTATACTTGAATAAAGAACAAACAGAAAATAGGAAGACTGTGGTGTAAATAAATTTTTAATATATGTCAGAACATTGCTTGAAAACCCTGAAAGAGCCAGAAGATTTGATCTGCAAATGGAAAAGGAAAAGTCAAAAGCTGTTATCAGCAGTTAAAATTCAAAAAACTAAAACAGAAAAAAGAACACTGAGAGAAAGAGATTAGTATGGTTGACTGATTAAAACAAATGGTGAGTTTATATCAGCTTGTAATTGTTTCCAGACAAATGCCTTACAGTATATCCTTTAAAGTAATCACAACTGTTGGAAAATATCTTTATAGCAATTGATCTTTATATAACATAGTGAGAATTCCACCAACTAATGTTATGGTTGCTGCAAGAATGAGAAAAATATCAGCAAGGCATACCATATATTGTACAGTTAACGCTCAAAAATACCTAAAAATAAGATGCTTTTCCAAAGATAAGTTATTATCACACAGAGTACAAAAAGATTCTGTCAACACAGAGGTTAAACTATAACGGTCCTAAAATACCACAAATTTTGTCTGGTTTGTAGCATTTGAACAGCAATATAAGGGTGGTGCTTACCTCCATGATTCTCCTTTCTAGGTGGAGAACTGGGAGCACTCTATGCTCAGTGATACTGGATAGACTTGCAATGAGAAATAAGCATGTGTCATGCAAGAGGAAAACTCTAGGAGCATGCTTTAAAGATGTGTTCCTAAGGTATAACAGCTTTTTCTTGAAATTATGTACTTTCATACCATGACATTCTTCAAGGGAGTCATACCAAATTTACCTGATTGCAGGTTTGATACCTAATGTCAAAGACCTTAATTTGTAGCAAGAATGAATTTACACAGGTGAAGTTCACACAAGAATGCATGCAGGATTTGGGGATTTAACATCTAGGGTTGGTGTGTTCCTTTATGCTATTGGTTCTGAGGAGACATGATTTTGAGGGAGATAAGAAAAGAAGGCATTTCAAAATTTCATTTTAGACATGGTTTGCACCAGGGACAGAAACATTACCTGCCTGACTTCAGCAAATATACAAAGCAAACATCTGCATTGGAAGAGCATTTGAGTCTTGTTCCTTTTCCAGTTCTGCTGCCATTTGCTATGGAAAAATTCTTCTGCATTTGTATATATAAATATGATGGAAATTTTTTTCTTATGAATATGAATTAAAATTCTAGAGCTGTTACAGGTGCTGTTACATGGAACTGTGGTCAAGAACATGGACAATGTTCAAGAACACTGGCCCTCTTTTTTACTTTTTTTTTTAACCAAAATATCATCATTTTTGTTTGCCTCATTCATTCTAAAAGGAATAGTTTAATTTCTTTGCACATTCAACAAGTGAGTGGGTACCACAGACGTAGGGCTCAGAAGCTTTTTGGTCACCACCCTTATTATGAACAGGGACCTGAAATTCTTAATGGTAAGATAATCATTATGAAAATTGGTAACTGGAAGAAGTCAGGCCTAAGTACCACATTTTGAAAAGTCAAGATCTTATCAGTCTCCAGGCATTTTCTGAGAATAATAGTGCTTTGATGAAACTTGGCTATTCATAGTAAGTTAAACTATAGTACTACATCTGCTAGTGCTGTTTGCCAATAAAATATGGTCTCATGTCAAGGCAAAGAATGCTGCGAGGAACTCACCCAGAAGCTTTAGCTTTCTCAAACCATCTTAAAATGCAGGTTTCTGGCCAGTCTCAAGTTTCATACAACCTGCTTGCTGGTCAGATATAAAAAGCAATGGACAACACTCAAGCAGAATTTATATTTTGCATGGTAATCCTTATGTAGCCATTTCTGTGGCATCGCTAGCTCAGTGGATCTAAGTTGGTTTAGTTCTCAAAGTTCACCAGTTTAGCTTGTACAGCTTTTGGGGCTCAAAGCAGAAGTTTGTGAGGCTGAACAGTCCAACACTAAGTAGTCAGGCTGAGTGCTTTAAAATATTTTTGAAGTGATATTTTTTAGAAATGCCTGGATTCCAGAGGTCAGGTACATATGAAAACCTTATTTTGAAAATAAGCAGCAGCACTTTACTCTCCATTTAAGTCTTTCTCAAAATCAAACAGTGTTTGGAAACTTAAAAATACAATATGCCCAATTACATTTATTTACTGCCCACTGAGCTCAATAAATTACCGCTATGTTCAGCAGAAAGTTCTTCTAGCTTTTTGTAACCTTTAGTCACAGATTTTGAGAGAAAACTAGTCAAACTTTCTGCAGGGCAAAGGATGTGTATGCTTTAATTCAAGAACAAATCTAGAAATGGATTATAGAAGACTGTAAATCAGATGGTCTGTTAAAGCAACTTTGTGAAAACCTGTGTACTTCCTTTAATTACTTTAGTGTAAGCTTAGTTTTCATCCACCTAAGCTTACATGGTCTGTCTTTCAGAAAGTTACTCTATTTGGCTTTTCTTAGATGTAATCAGAACTGCTCTGTGTTCCCTTAATTACAAACACATTTCTTTCTCCATGCAATATCCCTAAGTATGCAGCAACCATCCCCTTGCCAAAGCTTTCTGGCATTTTTATTCCTGTTAGAATCCAAATCTACATTTTTCTGTGAGAAAAGCTGTAGGGAAGACTGTAAACAGGATAATTATGTAGCAGTACAGTCTTAAATGCAAGTTTTACTTGCACATTATTTTGAATGTATGTTTTCTTAGTTCCTAATGAGTTGTGGAGATGCAATGCTATTGTTCTTGAAGCGTATGCGTGCTTTCATTAATGCAGATTTCATTAATTCTGTAAGCAATTTTAAAAAGAAAGGATGAAGAAGATTAAAAACTCTGCAGAATGTCACAAAAGTTACAATCATTGCAATGGTCTAAAATCTCTAATCCGTGTCAGTTTTGTGTGGCCTCCTTTATCTCACC
>JAVHNF010053522.1:0-28685 GCA_034783455.1 Micropsitta finschii
AAGCTATTAAAGCATTCTGTATTGGAAATGACTAAGGTGACTTAAAATCAGTTACAGGCATTGTTAATGTGCGGTAAGTTATGTCACAGAAATTATTACTGTATATCAGACTTCATGTAGCCTTTACAGTTTTATAATCTGTAGGCAGGTTTTGGAAGTAAAACATATTAGTATATTGCTTTGGTTTTGTTAATACTTATTTTAGTATACTACAGTAAAAAACATAACGGGCTTTCAACAGATAGGCATGTATAGAGCACTCAAACATGTCAGTATCATCCTGCACTTTAAATATGCTTGATAGATAATACTGAGTTTCTACTCCCACTTTCTTCCAAATAACCTAAAAAAATCTCTCCTGAGAATTAAAAATCCTGGCACTTCAGTGCCAACATGGGAGTGCCCTACTACTGTTACTGCAGCAGAAACACTGGGTGTACGAGTATTGCTAAGATGAGGAAGGCAGGGTGATGAAGGACCCATCCCCAAACTTCCCTAACAAATGAACTTGTCGTCTGTGGGAAGAGGGCTAGAAAATTAGGTAGGTGTGTTTTACTGGTACTTCTGTTTGGTTTTTTTAATTAAGAACAGAGGATCCTGTGGAACAGTTTAAATATTCATTATCTACCAATGAACCAAATTGTTTTGAAGTGTTGCTCAGTAGACAGAAACTTGAACAGAAATGTTGCTTAGAAGGTGTCTCACACTAGAACATTTCCATTACATGCTAAGGGTATTACCTGATACATTAAGGATCAGGTAGGAAGGGCTATTTCCTGCACATGTGGTTAAGAAAATCCAGCCATTCCAGGCTCCAGGAAAATTACATGCTCTCACATAAAGAATTCAGCTTCCTTTCCTTAAATCTACATTGTTTTGCTAAATCTATACAGCAAAATTCCTTTAAAAGAACCACTCTAATATCTTTACATGTTCATTTAGAACAAAAAGCATTACTGAAGGAAGAGAACATGAAAATCTGTATTTAACTACTGATTCTTACCGGAGATGAATATGATGACAAACTTCAAACCAAGAGCATGAATATACCTTTGCTACCCATTACGGCCTTTCATGTGATGCAGTAGAATGTCAAGGTTTCACCCTCATAGGCCACTATAAGGTAAGGAAATTTTATTACCTTCACCCTGTAGACCACAAACTGATACACGCCATGTATGTGTGAATGCTCGAAGTCATAAAGGAGTGGAGAAGGAGGGAGTTCAGCGTGCTCTCCTGAGACTCAGGCTGCAACATAACCAGGCTGTCTCTTGTATAGAAAAAAAAGTTCAGCTAACTTTGCAGAAATCCATAGTTAATCAGAAAGATCAGACAAGTTGTTTGAATGCCAGAAGAAGGGCTTTTATTGTGTTGGATATGTAGATAGTGTTAAGTTTACAAGAATTTGAATAGATAGGCTTGCACATGTCAGGAAAGGGAGTGCTTTATGTAATCAGCCACAGTGAGGGGATGAACATCCTGCAGTGGAGTTAGCAGGCACAGCTTTATACTAGCTGATAAGGCTGGATTATTTTTCATAAGGGCTATTCTTACTCCTTTCTCCTATCCTTTCAATGGGGGAGAACAGCCTAGGACTACACACAAAAACTGTACAAAGCAGATGCACTGTTAAAAATAATTGGTTAGCAACTTGGGCTCACTAGAAGGGGAGGCTGCACAGCACCCAGAGAGCTCACTCTTTCCCTTTATCCCATGCTGCACATAAGGGAGGATGGGCTGGGGTAGCCAACAGAGCCACATATAATGCCAAACTTGTGGTTCTTGATTAGTGTTTATTCATCTAATCTTCCCTGACCTGTGTTCATCTTAGCCCAGAGTAATTAGGCTGTATCTTAGATATGTTTTTCTTTGGAGGGAGGTAGGTGTGACTGGGAATAAAGAATGTCTTAATTCTGGTTAAGTAACATCTAATGAAACATAATTTTAAAAGATGGTTATGATAATAGTCAAGATGAGTGAGTGTGAACTACACTTTCATCTTCTGGCCATTTTCAAAGCTCAAGTATTTGTGGATGGTCAGTAAATATGCTAATTATAGTTGTTAGAATAGCAATGTCCCTTTGTGCAACCCCTGACATGTCCCCTTAGGGAGTGCATAAAGTATTTGGAAAGACTTTGGTAGGAGAGGGTTATCTTTTTATGGACTTATTAACTTCTTTGGAGAAGAGTGGAGAGAAGAGGACTGGTGGTACAGGTGAAGAGATACATAGGAGGCCAGTGCTGTGAGCATCTTTCATAACCCAGAAGGAACCTCTTTTCTAAAGAAGGAAGTTTTGGAATATTTCCCAGGAGGGGTTAAATTCTTTTTGGCTTTGGATTTTCTGGGTTCTGTGTGGAGGAATCTTGTGTTCTTGTGGCTCTCAATGACAGGCTGAAACTAGGAAGACTTTGTATAAATCACATAGATATTATTTCTTTCTTATACACTAACTACAGATTTTGCTAACTACAGATCACTTGTGCTGGAAGTCTGCCAGGATCATTTTCTCATTCCTTGCTCTTGCCTTCCTCAAGGCTGCTGCAGAAGATAGTCTTTCAGATAAGAGGGAAATGGTATGCACCATTATTTCCACAGTCTTAGTTTTTATCACTTTGAGGAAACAGTACATTTAATCTTCCAAAGTTAAATAACAGATAAACATACCGCAATTCAAAAGTTAATAATTGAGTAAAACTTGGGTTTAGCCAAGCATGATGCAAGAAGACAAATTTCAACCTATCTGAGAAGCATTTTCCTCAACAAAATGCTTACCTTAAAGTCAACATTTTAGAGAGCCTGTTAAATGTTTGGCTCATTTGAGTGTCTTACACTCAGCTGTGCATAGATAAATAGGCCCACATTCACACTTGTTTTCTCTCCACGTTATTCAGTGTAGCTTTAAATTTGTCTTATAGCAGTCAAGTGTGGAAAAGGGCAGCTAGCTCATGTTGTGGCTTTTTTATTCTGCTACAGCCTTCCTTAAGGCCACTTCAGTTCCCTATGAGGCAGGCCTGATGAGGTTTTTATTAAACCTTTAGGTTAGTGGAGATGAGCTTTATCTGTGGAGCAAATTATCCTCCCTGTTGCAGAAGTTCAGGTGAATCTTAATTGGGTTTATTTTGTGCTTTTTCATAAAGCTTCATTTCTACCCTTAGCAAGTTGCTATTGCTGGTTAAAGTCAAGGAGTTGTAGTGTAGGTGCTGCTAGTTCATTAGCTGTATATCTTGAACTTTTCCAGTAGTTTTCCCATTTGCTTGTGGACCTAAATCCTCTTCAGTCTCCTGAATATATGACAACATTTAGGCTCAAATATATTCAACATTTATTCCTCAAATATAGAACCTAAACAGGCGAAACAAGCAGTTTCCGAGTTCCTCTTTTTATACTCTGCCGGACGTCCTGGCACAGACACACAAACCCCACTTCCCCCTTTACAGGTGGCATCTTCTCCAGTGCCCCCCTCGGGAAGGCTGCTCCGGGCAGGTTCCGCAGGTAAGTCTCTAGTCGGGGCTGCGGGCGGAGCGGGGTGAGGGTCCCCCGCTGCAGCGGGCACGGCCGGTCCCGAAAACCCACGGGAAAAGTCCAAACTCGGGGCGGCGGGGCCATGCACCTTGCTGGCAGCTCTAGAGCGCCCGGCAGTAGCTCGCTCGGGGCTGGGGCTGCCGGCCCGCCTCTGCCCGCCCCGGCCCGACGGCCCCGCCCCGCCCGGAGCCGTGCCGTGCTGAGCCGAGCCGAGCCGCGGGCAGCATGTGGAGCGGCGCTGCCGCCGCCGGTAGGTCCGCGCTGAAGGGGTCGGGCGTTCTGCCGCCGGTGCAGCAGGTGCGGCGGGAGCGGCGCTTCCCTCGGGGTCCCTGCGCGGGTCAGGGCTCCCGGAGCCGGTCTCTCCCCTTCGCGGGTGGCGGCGCTCGGGGCCACGTCGTCCCTTCGCAGGGCTCCGCGGGCGGGTGGTGCCCAGCGGCCGTGCGGCAGCTCGGTGCGCCCAGCGGCCGGGCTTCGCTTCGCGGGTGTGGGTTTGTGCCGGCCGCGGCGCCTCGGCAGCTGAGGGCAGAACCTGCCCCGCGAGTCGGTGGCAGCGCTGGGTCCCTCCGCGAGTTCGCCCTCGTGTGTCGGAGCGCGCCGCAGAAAGGTGACAGTAATCGGCTTCGTGAGTACCTTGCGACTAAGACGGCAAAATGCGTTCCGAATGGGTTACAACGCTGGTCTGGGCTATTACCTTGGACGCGTCTTAATGAGTGTGATAATCAGCACCATAACCTTCTCTGCTCACCTTTTGGGCTAATGGAATATGGCATCTGCTGGGTTTTGCTTTGTGCTGTGAAGTCTGTGTTAACCTGCGATAGTAATTGTCTTGTCATGTTCACTACATTTTTAATGTGTAAATTCAGCATGTGACTTGAATTCGGATAGTTAGCCGTGAGTTGGCTCTACGACTGATGACTGTAGAATTATTTGCCCCTAGGCTTATAGGGTTGAACTGGTATCAAAAAGTTTTCAGTTCTCTCTCAAGCTTACCAGGAAAGATCTGGAGGTCTCTTGTTGACTTTCAAAACCGTTTACAGTTGGCAACCTTGCTGGTACTTTCAGCCAAAATGCGATCTGAGCGTGGAAACCAAACTGCATTCTTGTATCTAAAGATGGTCCCTGCGGGTCAAAGCTGGGGCATGTTGGCATGGCCAGGAAGCTTCACATGAGCCTGGACTACTACTGCTTTTTTTTTCCTTACAGACTAAACCTTGTAGCAAGGTGGAGTAACGCAGTTTGGTTCTGCCAGGCCCGGCTCCATGTAGCTGCCCCCATCTCTGACTGCACTGTTGATTTTGAGGAAGTTCTTAATCTCTGTGTGACTCAGTGTCCTAATCTTTAGAATGGCTTAATAAGGCTTGTCACGCTTGCCTCCCAGGGATATTCACATCTGATTGATGTTCATGAAGTGCCTTGATCTAGGAGAAAAGAGGGCATCTTGCTTCCCTCATTTCACCACTCTGAATTGGTTGCTAATTATATTACATGGGTGGGAAACAGATTATCCAACGACCAAACTTGAATTCCTATGTTTTTGTTTATACAAGCACTCTAAGTAAGGATAAGCTTAGTTTGAAGTGTCTGGGGATTTCTTTAAGTGCTGGAGGTTTTATCCTTTCTGGAGGATACATCTGAAAAATGTGCTTCTACCATACTGTACTGAACTCAGTAAACGTTTTAAGAATTAAAATTACCTTGACTCACTTAACAGTCAACCCTCCTTGATCTTATTCTTACTCAGACTGAATCTTAAGTTGTTTCAGTTTTTGACGTTTCACTTCTTTATGAACTGAAAAAAGTACAATTTTACAAATCCTTGCTAGAAAATACAAGCTATCTTTAAAGTACAAGTACTGTATTTATCTCTGTAACCATTTTACTTGCTGCCAAAAGCAGTAATTAGCCAGTTTACTCCCCTGACTTGAATTTTGCCCCACCTCCTCGTTATCAGTGCTGCTTCCCATCTCCCCTGGGGCAGACAGCAGAGCCTGCAGTGGCAATAGGATAGCGCTAGAGCAATGGAGTCACCAGCGATGTATGCCAGGAGACATCAGTATTCCATAGATCAGCTGCTGTGAGTGGACACACCTACTTAAAGCAGGGGCATAATGGTCCTTGTCTAGCTAAAGCTTTGAGTTGGGAAATTCTCTGTCCTTTCGCTGTGCCTTGGTTTCTCCACACCACAAGGCTGTGGGGTAGGAGGCTGCTTTCTGGTGGGGTAGGAAGCCAGGTACCAACTCATTCAACCCATGCATTTTATTCAGTTCTCCTTTTCAGGATTGTTGCTGCAAAATATGTATTATCACCCATGTTAGGCCCGTCTAGTTGATACCTGACAAAGAAAGGTTTTAAAATGCTGCTTGATGTTAGTTAGTGCTGTTATTTTCATAGTACTAGAAAAATATATTGGAGATGCAGCTTATAATGTGTGGTGGAGGAATGAAGTTCTGATGGGAAACTGAAGGATACTGCACTCACATTCCTCTTGCCTATGGTCTGCAGCAAGTGATGTGACTTTTCCTGTGCTGTCTGTAAAACTAGGTGAATTCTTAGCAAACCAGTATACAGAAGTGTATAGAAAAACATACAGAAATGAGAAGTCATCTCTGTTTGAAACTCTATTTTTTATATATTTTTTTAGTTGCCTTAATGATGCTGTAAAGATGTACTGCAGTACAGTATCCCTGATATCAAGGTGATTGTGCTGCTGTTCGTGAGTTCAGATTTCATTCAGTTTTATCTAGAATCTAGAAGTAAGTGTGATCTGTAAAGACTTCATTTTTTCTAAGGTATTCTGAAGCAGAGTTTTTCTTGTCTGGTGTCCATGTCTCATTCTTTGTGGAGATAAGACTGCCTGGTTTTTGGCTGGAGATGTTCTTTACGTATAAGAACCCATCAAACAAGAGAGGTGATTGCTATCCCTTTTCTCCATGAGTATGCTTTAAGCCTTTCACCTCTTTTAACACATACCTTGTATCACTGCCTCACTGCTCTGGTATTTTATAATTAGTATCTTGAAAACTCAAGGGAAAACTTTCAAATGCCATGTGTTTCCCACTGGGACTCTTCCACATGGCTGTAACATTTGTTGTGAGTCCTTGGTAACGTGTATCTGTTCCTCAGGAGTCCTCTGTTTGATTTCCCTGGTGTCAGCAGAACTGTTTTCTAGTGGAAGAGGCTTTGCTTCTTAGGGGCAGAGTGCGTTTTGATTCCTTTAAAACAAAGACAAATTCAGATGACTGAAATTGAGGTCTGCCTCCCTGTACAGTCCTGTTTTCTCGGCTTGCTTGCTGTTGTATCTGGAGCCAATGAGCTACAAGGAGGCTGAGGGGTTGCTTTGTGTGTCCGTACAGGTAGCCCGCATGCATCTGTATAATGCATGTGTACCTGTATAATACATATTTAGTGTGTGCATTTTGCAAGTGAGCAAGTTGTTTCTTTGATGCACCTTTTTTTTCTCAAGCTCTTCTGTGTGAGAAGGCCATTAATTTGAAAAAAGGCAGCCCCTTCTCTGTGCCTGTCAGCCTCCCTGCTAAAGGATGGCACATGGCTTTGCTCATCACTAGGACCAGTTTTAGAGGTGTTTATACTGCAAATTGGCTTCCTCAGAAGTGGTAATGGTATTCCAGCATGGTATGTTAGGCTGTTTCCAGAAAATACAGAAGTTCTAAATTAAGGCTGTTAAGTGTCCACTGATTCAGTGACCGTGTAGATACATAGTTAATATTGTATTGTGACACATTCTAGAAATTGCTGGGTTTATTTTTGACACAGAGAAGATGACTAAGAATAACTCTTTCATCTATGCATAGCTACATTTACAAGCAAGTAAAAACTTCCCCAAAGTGATCTTTAGTCATATTTGGACTCCTAGTTCCATGAAAGGAAAAAAAATCAGACTTGGGCTTAAATCTGAGCTGCATGTACTGTCATGCTCTCTTCCAGCTCTGAGCTCGTAATGCCCCATTCAGTAAGGGGTTATGTCTGTGGGGTTTTGTTTTGTTTTATTATCTCCTCCAAACTGTTATGGGCAATTGCTCTCCTGAGACCTCACTTGGAGTATTGTGTACAGTTCTGGTGTCCCCAGCATAAGAAGGACATGGACATGGAGCAAGTCCAGAGGAGGGCCACAAGCATGATCAGGGGGCTACAGCACCTCCCATATGAAGACAGGCTGAGAAAGTTCTGGCTGTTCAGTCTGACTAAGAGGAGCTGCATGGAGACCTCACAGCAGCCTTCCAGTGCTGAAGGGGGCCTACAAGGATGCCAGAGAGGGATTCTTCATCAGGGACTGTAATGACAGGACAAGGGATAATGGGTTTAAACTTAAACAGGGGAAGTTTAGATTGGATAAAAGTAGGAAGCTCTTTACTGTAAGGGTGTTGAGGCACTGGAATGGGTTGCCAAGCTGTGAATGCTCCATCCCTGGTGGTGTTCAAGGGCAGGTTGGTCAGAGCCTTGGGTGGAATGGTTTAGCATGAGGTGTCCCTGCCCATGGCAGGGGGGTTGGAACGAGATGACCTGAAGGTCCTTTCCAACCCAAACCATGCTATGATTTACAGTATGGGGAGGGGGGCAAGAAAAGCCCCATTCTGTGTTCGGATATGTAGACCCTACCACAACACAAATTATAATAGACATGACTGCCCTAGCATATGTGTAGTCCAAGTTCTGATTGGTTTTGTTGTGATGTCACACTAGCACTGGTGTAACCAGGAGGAAACTTGGGTTCATTTCTTCTTGCTTTTTCCCTCCCAGAGCTGAGATGGTAAGATAAGACCTGTCAAGGAGGGAATAGCTGTGAAGACAACTCCTGGATTCAGAGATCACCTGCATGTCTGTTCCTGGACACTTTGCTATATTTTGTTAACTGGTCTCCAAAAGCTTCCTGTTTGGGGCCTGACTCCTTCGGGCAGGTGGTTTGTATTGAACTGTGTGATGGCAGTGTGAGGATTAGATTTAAACTTTTGTTCTTGTCACTGGCATCCTGTGTGCATTGGTCTGGACAAACAGTGCCAGCAGTTTCCCCACTCCTGCATTCAGCCAAGTGGAGATTACCAATTTGCTTTTTTGAAATGTCTCTGCCTGGTATTGTGTGTTGTGGAGTTTCGGCTTCCTAAAAAAGCAGGTTCTCTGGATCTCTTAGTACGCAATAAATCCTTCTCAGACCTTTTAAGCTTGCAGCTTATTGCCTGTGTAGACTGCAGTAATGCTCAAGGGGGTGTTACAGTTCATTCTTCTGTGTAACTATCATAACCAAGCATCAAACCAGAATTTCCAAAGTTTTGTTTGGAATATGCAGGGATGTTTTATAATCAACCTTAAATAGTCATGTGGTAATTCAGTAGCTTCTCTTATCTCTTTTGCATGTTTTATGGCAGGGGATTTTTCATACAGTGTTGCTTTTTAAAGACTACTTTGTTCAGATAACTTATTTTGCCATTTTCTTACCTAAATAGGCAACTCCAGTACTCAACTGGAAGGGTTTTAAATCTTCCAGGATGCTTTTTCCCTAGTCTATCGTGTGCAAATCAGCTGCGATGGAGTCCAGCAAAAAACTATTAACAGTTTTGAATGAAGCAAAGCAGAAAGCAGTGCAGGAGCAGAAGGCAGGTTTTCCTTTCTCTTTGAGAAGACTTGTGTTTGGCGGGTAGTGGAATTTTCTTTTGCACGTAGTCGGATAAGAGTGTATCGGGATGACTATAATCTGTGTTACTGGCTGAGGTGAGTCCCATCTGTTAGTGGTGTTAGGGATGTGCAGTACCCTTGCTCTCTAAACTTGTGCAGCACAGAAGGATTTAGAGCAGCAAATGCAGTCTCTGAAGGCAGTTGCTAAAAGCAAGGGAGAAAATCATGCAGTGTAATACTGCGTGATGAAAAAACACCATCTCCTTAAGCCCTCTTGTTCTTAATGAACTTCACCAGATGCTGAGTAGATTTTTGTTTCTCCTTACTCAGGTGGTCAGCTTCCTTTTGTACAGATTGCTACCAAGCTGTTTACTATGGATTTTCTTTATGCTGTGTCACCTTGTGCTGAGCTGGGGAATAATTTTAAGTAGCAATCTGAGCTGATTAGGAGAAGATTCAGGGTTTGTGTTGCAGAAAGTACTTGGGCTTGATGCCATCATAGTAAGTGTGTAGTAGGTACTGATATTTATTTATTTATTAAAAAAAAATTCTTGTCATTATTTTACCCCAGCTGTGGATCTGGCACAGGGGATACTTGTACACTTGAATCACCTTGGCTTTTCTCCTGTTAGGGGTTGTAAAGGAGTGAGGATCCTGAGAAGAGAACTTGCTTCCTCAGGTCTCATTTGGATCCTAGCTGGACTGAAGGAACTGCTGACGAAATGTGATATTTGGGCTTGAATAATAAATGTGAGTGAGTCCTCTTTCAGATCCAAACTCCTAGCCTTCTGCTTAGTATTTGGTTTTCCCCTTTCACTGAGAGCTGTCAATTCCTATGTTGCCACCTATGTACATGCCAACTGTATCTGTTGGTTCAGAAAATTGTTTAAATAGTTACAGAGCTGTAAAGACAGAAGAATATTGAAGTCTGGAGCCATTACTTGTATCTCATAGTTTTGGTTCCTAAGATGAATGAGGAATGTAGGTTACTCCTATTTCTATCTATGGGTTTTTAAAAGTAACAGCTGACACTCTGTACATTATTTGTGTTCAAAACAGTAACGTGGTTGAAAGAATATCAGAGAAGGGTACATGTTTAAGGCTTGGAAACAAGCTCCATAAAAATTAACTTGGTGCGTATTCAAAGCTGAATTTAGTGGAAGTAACCAGATACCTCTTGCTGTAATAACTCTCTGAAACATTGCCTTTGCACCAAGTCAGCATAGGTGTCCTAGCAAATGCATTAGGTAGAGTAAGGTTGGCATAAAGAACTAAATGCAACCCAACAGTGAATCTGTTAAGACAAATGTCTTTCTGTTGTTCTGATGGGGGGAGAAGAGGGGCTGAATGTGAGAGGGAAAAGGATTGCGGTGGTTGACTTTATTTCCCAGAAATGACTAGTATACATTTTGCAGAGCATAAACGGGATATTACTCAGTTTGTGACCTGCTTCCTGGTAAAAGTGTCTTGAAACGGGGATTGGTTTAAATCTGTTTTCTGCGTTCCGGATGTACAGTATTGTGTGATGCCATCTTGTCACAAAGGCATGCAGTGTGCCATGATGTATAAATAGCCCTTCGTGTCAAAGGTAATTTGAGACAATGTGCCAAATATTTAATGAAGTGCAGAATCTTGTACTGGGTACCTGGTATATATTTGGGAGTAGGTATCTTGAACTGAAACTGCATCAGAGAGGTGATAAGAAACGTAATACTCCCCAGCACATACTGCAGAGCTACTCTGCACAATACAGTAAGACACAACCAGCACTACAGGTCAGCAACATCTTATCTGTAACTTTGATGCTTAGATATGCAGACAGGAAAATAGGTTAATATGCACTTGGTCAACCTGCTTTGTGCATGTTGTAGGGGAAAAAAGTTGCTTTTAGTATCCTCTGTGGAGTAATTTTAATGATTAGTTCACATCAGTTTTCAAGATAACTATAGAATAGCATGCAGAGGGGAATGGTTTTATTCCTTTGGGAGCACTGCTTCTTCCCTGGAGGTGGGCTTAGCCAGATGCCAGCCTCTGGCAGTGTGGCATGTTTTGTGCTTCAGCACAGGGCTGAGGTATCCTGGAGCTGAGGGCAGCCCTGAGGGGGAGGTAGCTTTGGGAGGTGCTGACGAGGGAAGCAGGAGCTGTGTCATGCTCCTGGAGCTTGGCAGAGGCCTGGGTGTGGGTATCAGAGGTGGATGCTGACCCATTGCTCAGAGGAGAGGGTTTCTGTCTGGGTTTCCCTCTGATCAATGAAACCCCACAATAGGGAGTTCCCCTCTGTGTATTTATGTGGGAAAGGAGATCCACAAAGTCTTTATCTTACACTTGCCTATGCAAAAATGAGAAGGGCAGAATTATTTTCTCTCTCTTTTGTCTTTTTCTCTGAGGCAGAAGCTGTGATTGGGTTCTGAATGCATGCATGTAGAGGGCTCCAGCAATATTTATAATGCTATTTTTATGGTAAATGCTGAAATGTGATAATATCTCAAGGACTTATTTTTTAAATATTTTAATATATACCACTGAACCTCTGCATGGCTACTTTTTCAGCTACTAACGGACTTAATGAATGGATTGATATTATTAGTAATGTGTGTAGAAACACCTTCAAGCTCGGTTATGGAGTCAGCATTTTGTCTCTCATTTGTGTTTATCATGCATTAGTAGAGAACAGAAGGAATTATAGAGCAAGGTGAAACATTTTTGTGTGGTGTTCAAAACGTTTTCCTCTTACAAAGGTAAGTCCAAGGTTCAACCTGACATTCAATAAAATACACAGATGACTTCACACTGTGTTTGACAGACTTTCTTGACTCATCTTCTTCTAATGGAGTATTTGTATGCATCCTTCAGATGGTCAGGTAAAGCAATTATACGAAGAAGTGCCAATATAAAACTCTTTTGCCCTTTGAGGTAAAGCTCTGTGGGTTCTTTGACAAGTAAAACATTCAGGAATTCAATAAGTGACCCAGAACTTCAGAGGATAAATGTTCATAAGGTGATCTGCCTCATTAGAAATCTTAAGCCAGTGTAACTACAAACACTGGCTTCTGGAAAATAGCTGTATAATTACTGCAGTGTTTCTCTTAGTTCACTTCTTTCTAAGATAGATAAATGAATGGTATATGCAGTATAGCAAGTCTATATTTACATACAAGTTGTAATTCTGAAGTAAATATTGATGCAGATATATCCTAGGATTTTACTCTGATAATTCTATTACACAAAGGGAGTGTGAAACACTGTTCTTCAGTTTTATTCGCTCTACTGAAGTAGTATACAGGCAAGCAAAGAATGACAAGGCTTTCCTTGTCATGCAGCCAATATACCAATATATACATGCAGAATTTATTGACAGTGTATGTGAGAGAGAATTACTGGTACTTCTACCAAGCATAAAGCAAACTTGCTTCATTATTTTGACTTTCCTGCTAGGTATCAGCAGACTGTAAGGTTGTGATCAGTGTGCTTCAGATGAGTTCAAGGAAGCCTTCATTACATTTATTTTTAATGACTGTTTCTCAAATGGAAAAATACACCTTTGTCATGCTGAGAAGCAGCTCGTGTTTTGAATCCAAATTTTCTACTTTCCTCATGGGCTTTTTCTGTTGTCTAATATTTTTATTAGAAATTACACCACATACAGGGTGGAAAAGAATGTGGGGTTTAATTTTGGAGGAGGAAGTGAAGGCAAGCAGTGTTTTTTTTTTATCTTTGGCTGGTTTATTTAATTTTTAAGTGATTATTTAATTATTCTGCTTTACTGGGGGAAAATCTCCAGGAGAGAGCTTTTCTCTTTTCTGCAAGGTCTGGATAATTTAAACTGAAAACTAATTGATTGTTCCAGATTTAGTCATTAGAAACTACTATTGATAATGTAAGTATTATCTTTCATAATTAGAATTAAGCAAAAAGGCAACATTTACTTATTTATTTACCCTGCAGACCTGTATTAACATGAATAGTCTCTGTCAAGTGTATCTGCAGTCACCTTTCTGTTTTTAGAGATAGGAGCCCAATTTCCAGTATCCATGTTTCTAATATTTCTTAATTGATATGTTTGAATCTTAAAACTATTAACAGTGCAAATGGTTGGTTTGTATCTGGTGGTGTGTCATTTTTTCCTGTTAAGGCTTCTTAAACTGCATTTGCAGTGTTCTGTCTTTTCCCATCTTTACAGATTGGTCAGAAAGGAGACATAAGAAGGAATTATCTTTATTTTCAAAGGGGTGGTTGAGTATTGACATACCCGAATACATGCTTAGTCATGTATCGTGCTGTGATGCTGATGAGTTTCGCTTGGCACACCCCAGCTGATGCAGTCCCTCCCCTGTTTTCAGCAGAGCCATCTTCTCTGTGGTGCAATTGTAGATGACTGGATTTGTTTTACAGCAGTGACACAGTGTAATGATAACCTTGCCAATGCTGCGAGGAGGTAGAAACAGCTGAACTTTTTGCTTGTATAGCATGTATAAAAACTCTGCTCAAGGAACTATGACTTGAAGGTTTTGGTCAGTGTCGCAAAACTGTCTTGAACTTCTGTAGGAAAGTGGCAGTGAGTTTCAGGCCAAAGGTTCTTTTTAATTCTACTAAAATTGTATTTTAGTTGCTCATTCAGTTTGTTTGCCTTTACCTGATTTTTCTCTCCTCTAAGCCTGTATTCTAGATGATGTTCCTAACACTTTTGATTAAAATTCTGGCAGTAAACTTTCAGCTTTAAAGCTGTTAGATGTACTGATGTTCAACCTCATATGGAGATAGGCAGGAATGGGGATAAAACCATTTGAGAACTGCTGTGGTAATTGTGTTGGCAACTGGTTTTTCTGTCTGGGAAATATGAGCGTGTTGGATTTATTGTACTACTTAACATATGAAGTGTCTGTGCCTATAAGGTCATGGCAGTCTGTCAGAGCCTGGATAGACTCGACTGTGAGCTAGTGCCTGTGAGCGCTGTGCACTTCCTCTGCCTGCTCGGGCATACTGTAGATCCATGGACATGGAGGCCCATTAACAGTGGCTGTGCTGAGCATCTTTGGTTGAGATCTTTGCCCCTGCCTGCTGGGCGTATGCCTTAAACAGATTTACTAGTCTGACCTTTTAACCTGCTGATGACTAATAGAACATTATTAGACGTGGTTACTCCAGAGCAGCCCTGCCAGTAAAGATGAGGTAAAAGGAGTGACCACGTAAGCACAGCTGCCCCAACTGCAAGAAGATGAGCTGTAAGGGGCCTGTACAAAGCCGTCAGCTTCTGGTTTTAGAGAGGAAGGGTGCTTTCTGCCTGATGTTGCGCTGGCTGATTTAGGATGTAGTCTGACCTGAAAATACCCAGGTGAACTGTTCATGCATTGCCATACACTGCTTGCCAAGATGCCTTGGAGAAATAGGCTCTGCAAAAGTTGGTTCGTAATGAGTTGATAAGTTGAATATTAGGAATCCTGTGAAGTGCTGCCTTCTACACTTTTTTCAGTAATCTCCCTCAGACCCAATTAATATATTCAAAGTGGTGTCTCACCTGTGCATCTTACAGGCCACAATAGGAAGAGATTGTGGTGGCCACTAATGTAAGTCAACGTTTGTAACTTACATCTCTTTACATTTTTTTGTTAGTCTTCTTTTATGCAAACATATATCATCTTTTGTTGCAGTGGGAAAAAAAAAGCTAATAAGGGAAGAATCCTATTGTGTCAATCACAGAAAGCTAGGTATGAACTGTTCTGGATGTCACTGACAGGCTGCATTAGCTCATCTGGTAAGCAAGCACTTTGTTACTAAAGCTTTTGAATTTTTCTTACTGTGCTGCTCCCCCAGTGGCAGCTTGCTGGTTGCCTTCACTGGCAGGACTGTTGGGCAGCAGTAGGCAGAGGTCTAAGAACACCAGCAGTATGTGGTGGGGTGAGGAGGACTTTGGATTGTGGAGCACAGATAAACCATCACATGAAATACAACAGAAGAGTTTTTCAGGAAAGGCTCCACATCATAGTTGCAGCAGGAGCCATGGGATATGTGCTTACAAGCCAAATCACTGTAATACGTGCTTGTGTGTATGTGCATGAGTGTGGTTTTAAATATGGTGTTTAAAGGTAGCAGATTAATCTGGCTAGAAAGGAGCTCGTTTTTCTTGGGTGCAGACAGGGGTATGTCTGATGGACCTTGTTTGAAAGGAATTCCCTGAAGTCAATAGCACCAATGAAGAAGTCGTGTTCAGTCTAGCTTTGATAGACACATGAGGTCTGACAGATCCTCTCATCCTGCCTAGCTGTACCAGAAGCACCACCAAAGAGCCATTGATGTTGAAAGCTTTTGCTGTGGTAATCTACCCCCCATGCAGGGGAGGGTCTGGAGTATTTGAATTTAGTGTATTTCATAGTTACCCGTGCTTGGCAGGCACGAGGGCAGGGGTAAAAATGCTTATGTTGTACCTTGAAGAAATGTACTGATTCTGTGACTATTGCAGTCACTTCCTGGCTCCTTCTCATAAGGATTTCCAATTCAGAAATGCATTAGGGAAATATCTTGAATAGTTTACAAGATTTATTATTTTCATGCTGCTCTTGTTTCTTTTTTTTATTTTTCTTTAGGCTACTGGTTTGAGAGTTGTCTTTTAAGTAGTATCTGGCTGCAGTGTGACTTGATGCGAAAGGAAGCACTGTTCCCTGGAAACTTTGCTTCCAGAGCTGATTAAATATCATTTAAACTTGTTCCATACTTCTTTCTCTCCAAATTATTTCATCTGAGGTTTAGCTTGTATGTTGACTCACTCCTTTTCTTTTTCTCTTTTCCTCTGGTGGGGTGACCTCATAGTATGAACGTTGTATTCACTTGGATGTGGTGTGCAAATGTCCAGAGCTTGTGGTGTATGCCTTTTTTCATCTGTTCTTTTTCTTCTCTCCGTATGATAACTGCACAATACCTGAAACTCAGTTGTGATCACAAGCCTGGGGGTGTAGCATGCAGTGGAGAACCTGGTTTTAAATTCAGTTCAAAATTGAAAGGGGAAATACTGTAATTTTAGGTTCACCGTAATTCAGCTTTTACTTCAGGAAATATAACTCCTTTGCTTTATGCAGTGTATCACTTGCTCATTCTCTTTGGTAGTAGTTCTAAGCAATTATTTGGGAGGAGAAAAATATAAAAATATTCATGTAGCTTTAAGGAAAGAAAGAAGTTTCATCTGGAAAGAAAGGCTGAGGAGCAAACCCCATCCAACAGTAACTCCAAAGTTCATTTTTCTTTTCTCTCCCTTCACCACAATGCTTTACAAAGCTGAAAGGTACGACACGATCTTTAGGGGTGTTTCTGCCAATCTAGGTTTTCTTTGCTGTGGAGTAGTGAGTGGTGGTGCATGAGGGCCCTTGTCCTGCTCATCCCAAACCAGCACCTACCACTATGGCAATGGCAGAATTTGATGAGGTCCAAACGCAGATCCACCCTCCTCTGCCTACACCTATCCATCACCAGCCACCTCCATGCTGGCCTCGGCCATAAATCAGGCTCAATACAGCAATGGCAAAGCCAGATGCCAAATGCAGTTTAGTAAGAAAGTGCAACACAAGTAAAGGCTCAGTGCTGTTTTCGTGGCTTTATGAACACTCAAAGCCCTGTGCAGCAAGCCCCAAGCAAGTCCTGCTTCTGAAAGATGCTGCAACAAAGCCTATGCTGTTTTGTACATGTAGTTCTTGGGGCACTGGTTGCATTAGTTTTTAATCACAGTGGTAATCCAGCCACTGTATTAGGGCATTAGCTAACTCTTGATTCTTAGTAATATAAAGCTTGATAACTTGAGTGTAGATAAAGATCTGGTTGCATATTTCAGTGAAATGAAAGAAGTGCTGTTTACCTGTATGCAAAAAAGAGGGAGAAATCTGTGCTAATGTAAAACCAGAGATAAGTCCAAACCAATGTAAGGTCTCAGGCTCAATAACAAAACTTTTTTTATAAATCATATTTGTAAAGTGGAGAACTTAACAATATTGTCTTTGTGGATAGGCTGCATCCAGAAATTCTTCTGTCCATCCTTTTTCTGATGGTCAATTCTCTGTTTTCCTTCTTGGCCTCTGTAAGCTGGGATGCATTACAAATGTTTGAACTATATATCCAAAGGAACTGCAATAACGGAATGCATCATCATGGCTTCAGTTGGGTTGCTTTATATACGTACATTGGATGAATGGAATTCGGTTTTTTTTTCTGGTCAGAAGTTAAAACTTCCAGTATTCTGACAGCTCCCATTCCCAAGTCCATGCTCTTTTCAGAGCAGGCTCAGTGAGTGAGGAGCACAGTGCCTGGAGGTCAGGCTGGGTGGGCTGAGCCTTGCAGGGATCATGCAGGGGCCATGGGCAGCCCACAGCAGCTGGCGCAATGGCTCAGCCACCCTACACCTCCCTGGTGTAGTCCTGGGGAGTGATGGTGCTGAGGCACAGGCCAGCAGGCATCCAGCTGGCTGGCAGGGGCTAGGCTATGCCAAAGCAAAACCGTGTTGACCCAGAACGTTTCTGTAAGCACTTTCCTTCTGAAATTGTTGTTTTCACTGACAAAGCCGGCTCTATTCAGGACCTCGTGTACAAGGTGCTCTGGAAACCCCGGACCAGCTAATCCTTTGTCTCTGAAAATTACAGGCTCTATGAGAGTTAGGGCACCCAAGCAGCTTTAGCTCTGCCTTTGTGTAGCTGTAGGAAGGGGAAGATGTGTGATTCCTTGAATCTACTCTGCTATTGCAAACATAACACTCAAGAAAGCAGCATATAGTAACCACATGGCGTCATTTCAGGATTCCCAAACAGCTGTAACTCTTACATGTAACCTCATGGTAATATATGGGAATGAAATGGTAATTCTGCCTTAAAACATCTTGGGTATGTCTAACATACTGCTATGGTATTGCACTTACACATCCTCAACTCTTTAAAAGCACATACTTTCAGATATGTATGTGTTGATATTGGCCATAGTCTCCTACAATTTTCAATCTTCTATACATTAAAGCAAATGTTAGGAGAGTAGCAAAAGTTAACCTTAGAAAAAACTGACATTATTCTTTGCTTTGGCACCTGAGAAGTGCCTGCCTTCCTACAGTGTCTGCCTGCTTACATGCAGTGAAGTACAGCTACATGGAAAAATACGTTTTCCAAGTGAAAGAATGACTAGTGAAAAGCCAGATGATAACATCTCCTGCATATGTAAGTGTAAGTCATTCTACTTGGTAGGTGATTGGAGACAAATGGCCCATGTTGCATAGACTTTAATATGAGAAGGTGCCTTCTCCTCGTCAATATTGTTGACAGGGCTAACACTGTGGATTTCAACCTTAGGCTTTTGGAACCAGGCTCTGTGATGAACAGTTACTATTAAGAAGTGCTTTTTTGGTGTTTCACATTTTCTAGTAAACTTTCCTGCTCTATCTCAGCTTGCCTTGGGAAAACACTGATGCATTTGTGATCTCTCTTATTACTGGCTAATGATGTTCTGCCCTCAAGAGATTTTTGTTGAAGGGACTGCTTCCTAACATTTTATTCCCACTCATGGATTTCCCAAGACTAACGTTTCAATATGTATTTTGTTGTATGACTGAGAGGACTTTTCTGCAGCAGAAATGGGTGGTGGTTTTGTAACTCTCTTGGAATCTTTATTTGGGTATTTATACTTTGTTTTTCTTCATTTTTGGGGAAGTCAAGACTGAGAGAAAGTAGACGTTGTCCTGTGCATTTTCTTCCAAAAATACTGTTTCTACTTTCAGAAGCAATGTCTTTTTTAGTCTCTTCTGGTAAATTTTGTCCTGTTTACATGGACAAAACAAGAAAACAGATATAAGGCAATCCCAGCAACTTGCTTTCTTTTTTTTTAATCTTCTCATGTCAATGTTCTCTGGAGCAGAGTTTGGTGTTTAACCTAAATTTCATGGTTTTCTACCACCCTCTGCCTGACTTGGCTGTGTGCAGCTTCACAGCTCTTCACTGTCGCTCAATGGCTGTGTTTTGGTGGCAAATTGACATTAACCAAGGGGCCTGTCATTGACAACCCAAAACTGCCTTTTTTTCTTCATTTTATTTTTTGATTGTTTTTCCTTAACTTATTGGTGGTTCCTATGGATTTCAGTGTGACTGATAACATTAGTACCCCAATAAGTTGCAGGAAGTACTGTGTGCCAGCTTGCATTAAAAAACTGTAACAGTGGGATATGTTGATTCCTAAAAGCATGCACGTATGCGTATGAAATGCTGCCCAGAATGTTTTATTTCTTTGATTGGCAATACAATAATGTCTGTGTTTTCAGTGGATTAATCCTGATTACTGATCTGGAAGTCTGATGTCTACAGATGAGCTCTGCCAAATGAATTCTCATGGCCTGGAGCCCTTGGGGTCTTGCAGCAGTCATGCTGACTGTTTATTCCTCCTGTTCAGCTCTTGGGTAGCTGCTGCAGCCCAAATAGTGAGAGGGAAACATAATGGGGAGAAGATATATAACCAGCTATCCACACTTGGAAAGACAATCTGAAACGTACTCCAGAGAGCTTTTGGCATGTATTATGTGAAAGCTAACATTGGTGCTCTTCTTTTTTCTTCCCCCAAGATATTTTGCTTCAGCACAGCCATAATTTCGTAGTTTTGCTTAAACCACACCAAAAAAAAAAAAACCAAACATGGAAAAATCCACTTATTTTCTTTCTTACAGAAATCCTGAGGGGAAACAAAAGACAGTCTTATATTGGTATCCACTGTTGTCTGATCCCTTACTGCAAGGTACTTCTGGTGTCTCCAGCTGATGTCTTTGGGCAGTTCTCAGTTGAGTAGCAGCAGTGCTGATCACCTCCCTCTGCTCTGGAGCAAGAGTGGTGGCAGTAAGGGAACGGGCTGAATACGGGGATAGGATTGCTCCCAGCTGGAGAGAACAGGAAGGCACCAAGACTGGTGGCCTTCTTTGCCCCATGCTCACTTCTGGGAGCCACCAGCTGCCAAATGTGGTGGCATCTCCTCGAGCAGTGCCAGAGGCAGTCTCCTGTTGCTGCGTCAGTTCATAGCCTGTCTCGCTGCCCCATCCATCTGGATTATCCCTATTCTCAAAGTATCAAAACCCAACATTATTTCCATGATTTCTGACTAAGAGTATCCTTTTTCCTGGTTTTGTGCATTTGTTCTTTTTTCATGGTGTATTTACCTCCATAATTATGTCCCAGTGCATACAAAGGGAGGGCTGTACTAGAGGAACTGCAGCTGCCAATGTGGCTCAGTTTTGTTGGTATAGCTGCATCTCTACCAGGGATTTTGCTGACACAGCTCTGTCAGCTATGGGGTATGCATTTTTTGTGCCCCTCACAGACACAGATGTACCATCTAAGATTTCCCTGTGACCTGAGATGAGGAGCAGGGAGGGCTCTGAGATGGAGGGGTTGTCAATGCTCCCACTGGCAGCTGGGCAGGAGTGGTACTGGAGCTCCCTTTCCATCATCCTCTCATGTTGTCTGCCCAGCCTTATGTGCCTGGCCCTGCTGCCTCCCTGCTGGACATGGTTTTAGTGATGATAAATAGGATATTTCTTCTCTGAATTAATTCACTCTCTCGGTTAGTCCAGCCCAATGTCCTAACATCCTAATGAAAGTAGAAAATCTTGTGCTGATCAAAAAACAACCAGCCCACTGTCTGTTCTGTGATTAACTTTTGTATCTCCACTATTCTAGTTTGTGAGCATGAAATTTTAAGTGTCAGTATAGGAAAAGAAAGGCAGGATCTACAAAGAGCTTAAAATTTGTCATTTTAATTGTTTTCACTGGCAGTATTTTCTTAAGATCTTTCTAACTTAAATAACAGGTGCCCTTTCTTAAGAGGTGACTGATATTATCCTTACGGTATACATTTTCCCCTTGACTTTGTGATCCTAACCCAGGAAAACATCAGCATACACTTTCTACTGTTGTTTATATTGTGTTTCTAATCTGCTTGACCAGGGCTGAAAAATGATTGTTCTTGTAACCAGTCTAAACAAGACTTAGGTTTTAATATCTTGTTTATTCATAACATTAACTCATAATGACTGTGGCTTAATCACCTACAATTAGCTTTGAAGATGTAGACTATATGTGAGCTTGGGACCTTGTAATAAAGCTTTTAGCACCCCTATTAAAATAATAATTTTTAAATATTCACTGTAACCTGCACAAAACAATAATTGGAGTAGAGACATTTTTCCTCAAAACCATTGGACTTAGAGATTTAGAATTACAATTTCCAGCGGTATAGGTACAACACTGTTACTGAAAAAAAACCAAAACCAACAAACTTCTTTATTTTGCAACTGACTCCTCAGAAATGCATTGGTATTTCTGATCAGTGTTTCTGACGAGTCCTTTAAATATATGCTGCATACAGATGCCTGGTAAATGATACATTGTCATTAATCTGAAATACTTGTGCCCGTGCTTTGCAAAATGAGCATCCATGGGTTTTAATGATGCTCTGCAGGCGGTAGAGTGGTGTGACCCCTGTAATTGCCAGTCTTCTGTGTTACCTGAAATCTGTGTTGCAAGAGTGGCCGTAAGGGCCTTGGGCCCACCAGCAGCGGTGGCAGGGGCAGATGTTGGATCCTCTGTATCTAGGATTACACATAGACCCTTGGGCACCATCCCATGCTTTACCCATGCCAGCACTCTGTTTGCATTAATGGAGACGTACGCACGCTGCTTCCTTATGTGCTTGAGCTCGTTTTACTTGTCAGTGTCTTAGTGTATTACCACAGTAAAGCTTGAAGGCTCGGACCAGTAACATCAAGAAACAAACTGGACTGTTTCTAAAGCTTTCAACGTTAAAATGTGTGGAATGTGACTTAGTCTGTGTGGCAGATAAAATACTACAGATAAGTCACTTTTTATGCTTCCTGTGAACATATTTAAAATACTTGCACCAGAGTGTTAGCGTACTTGTGCACATGCTTCCAGCTATGTCTTATTGAGGGATGATTCCAGATGTAGCAGGTTAAATCGGCACAGCAGCACTTGCTGGAAGGCTTGTGTTTGCAATGTCTCATATAACTTTGGCAAAACAAGCTGATAGCGTGTACGGTAACCTTGTAAGTTCATAGGCACAGAATGTCTCAGTAGGAGCTGTTTTGAATTCCATACTTGGTCTGCAAAGTTATTTTGCAGGAGTTCTGTGGAAGTCAGCTTTTTTTAAAAATAAAGACAAGTAATCTGGCTGTTTATAAAGAGAGACTGTTTGCGGGGCTTTGTTCAGAAACATTGATGTTTCTGTTATGATTTGCATCTTAAGAAATGTGTTTCCTATTTGTCACCAATAGAAAACAAGTATTTTAGACAAATGTACTTCTATGGGTTTTTTTAGCCAGTTTTATAAGCAAAGTAAGGGAAAGCTTCAGTTTTTACCAGAATGACTTTGTTTTCTTTTTTCCCCCCCTTTTATGACAGTTTGAGGAAAACATGCAAAGAAATGAAACCACCAAAAAGCTGTGTTTCCTCCAGATAGAAATATTTATATTTAAAATGGTCACCATGAAAACAAAGTGCCTAATGTGAGTAGAAACTAAGTTGAAAAACTTAGAAGGTCATGTAACACAGCCAGTCTCACTTGGAAATTTAAGTTATTGTAATGATATTGAAACTTGAGGCCGTTATGTCAGAGAAGAGGCAGCACAAATACTGTAAATTTTACTCATGATGAGGAAAGGCCAAAGCAGATGATTAATACAGATGCTGCAGAAACCAGTCTTTTTTTTGTCTCTTGATGTTTTTAACTTCAAGCAAGCAATAAATCTATTGTATCCTGCATGCCAAACTGAAGTCTTAATAGAAGAATTTATTCTTGGTAAACATGGCAGAATTAGGGCTATATTGAAAATGGAATCAGGATTATTGGTATTGAAATGTGAGGAATTTAATTCTTTTCCATTCTCCCCGAGGAACATGTTCTCAAATATTAGAAACAGCATTAGGGGACTAAGAAAGGACTTAAGTGCTGCAGGTTTGAATTAATATTAGAGTTGTATTCTCTCCTGTGGGACAACTAAGCCAAGAAAGGTTTTTGATTTTTGAGTATCCTACCTCAAAACACTGCTGACAAGCAATTCACATGGTACTGTTGTCAGAAATGTAAGTTATTGTCATTTAATGACTCCTGTATGTCAACTTTATTGCTTGCTCTGTTATGCTGAAAGGCTTCATGTGCAGACGTGAAGCAGCTTCCTACATTCATTTAGTTGGTGATGATGACAGGAATTACCCTGACAGTGGAGACATTTTTTCACTATTCTCAAAGTCATCTGCAGTAACAGAGTTTGTTTTACCGACAGGAAGTATCAGCCAAGACTTGAGGCATTTGCTTTCAGATGTTTACATCTGTACATGCATCATAGCTTCAGTTTCTGCTTTCTTTCTGTCCCTTTTGCAGTGCTTTCCTTTAAGTCGTAGTAAGATCTTCACTTTCTCCTTGGGTAGCTACCAGGCATGAACAGCACTTCTCATCTTTCCCATTGCCTGGGAATGGAGGCAGAAAGGAGGCTGGGCTAACATTACAGTAGAAGGGATCATCTGAATGGGGGCCCATCTTGTTCTCAGTGTCTGCACTTTGTTTGAGGGAACCTCCAGAGACGCCTGTAATACCATGGGGAAGCTGCATGGAAGGCCAGATTCTTGTATGTGCTTAATACATCATACATGGAACCTAAAGTGACAGTTCTTGTTAGCTGTGAATCTAACCCATGGATGCTTCAGTTCTGACTTCAAAGAACTGTTTGTCCAGACCATTTCCTGCTTTCTACTTCTCTTCCTTTCTGTGACTTGAATTTTTATTGGGCTCTAGCACTTCAGTAAAGTTTCAGATAAGCTTCATTACATTTTTGGATTGTGCTTCCAGAGGAAGTTCAATGATTACTTTAAAAAGCATAGTTTGAAGTTTCAACATCAGTACTCACTTGATGAGACTTTTGGATCTGTATTTCATCCCTAGAGTGATCCACAATGAAGGAAGAAAAAGGATAAATGATAATACTCTTAAGAACTCAAGTACTCCCCCCAACACTGTTTTTATTTTCCTCATTACAGGTAAGCAGTTTATGCATTGCCTCTTAAGTCTGTCTTAAAAGACAGTTACAGAACAAGAAATTTTATAGTTCAGAATTACTCTGTTCAACTTCTTGTCCTTATTGCATTGTTTCTAGTGAGCTATGTACAATACTGCACTGGAATATTTGTGACTCCTCAGAAAAAAAATGCATACTTTTCCAAGAGCTGCATATACTTAGGACACCATCTAACTCTCTGTCATCTGTCAGAACTGTATTCATGTCCAAAAATAGAGAAAAAAAGTGGTATTTCCAGCAAGCCAGAAACCCAAGTAACCAGAGTCTCCTGTCTCATCCTGCCTTTTTGACCACAAAATGTGGCTTTTTTGGAGAATGTGACCTCTGACACAGTAAGGAGAAATGCTTTGCTGGTGAACACATGTCTCTGCTGAGATGCCACTCCAAAGCTTTTCAGTGTGGACAGGATGGGAGTGCTTTGGGCATTTGTTGGAGGATTTTGTGCCCAGAAGAAACAGTCTCAGTCTTGGCGTTTTGGTGTTGGAGAAGGGAATTTTAAAGTGTCCAGGCTGTCCTTCCTGCTCTCTTTCCCAGTGAAAAGACAGAGGAAGCCCAGGTCTGCTGCCTGTGTTTGTGTGCAACACCAACGTCCACTGTTTTGCATCATGCTAAAAATGTTTTCCTCCCCTTCCCTTTGCTTGCAGTGGCTCCTGCCAACCATCTCTTCTGTCTCCTCTTCACTGGTATCAGCCCTGGCACATACTGCTTTTCTTCTTTGGTTGGTTCAGATATGGCTCTACTCTTCTAGCTTTTCTTTCCCCTCGTTCCCCAGTTAGATGGAATGCTGAGGCTATAAAAATCCCCTCTCTGTGAGCAGAAAAGATACTAAATTAAAGAGCTTGTGATCAGACTCACTTATCAATTTTGCCAGAGGTAACTTTCAAAGATATTTGTGTTGTATGAACACAACAGCCTTGTGCTGAGCTAATGAAAACAATGGAGAGGAAGTACTGTTTTATAACTATTAAGTCGGTCAAAGTCTTTGGACTAGCACTGAGGCAGTAGCAATGTGAGTTTATAGTGATTAATAAAACCTAATCTGTCTGCTGTTCCCTTAGCTCATTTGTCCAAAGTAGAACGTTTCACTGACACTTTGCCACTCTCCAAGAGACAAGAAAAGTATGGTGGCTTTTCTGTTACAAAAAATATCTTAGGCAGGTAAGTATTTATCCTTGATTTGAGCTCTTTCTTTTTCAGTGCGTCTCGAATTCTGGAATTCCTGTATATCAAGCTGTTTAAGCTGCGTAGTGGCGTCTTACGTTGTGCTGTTGCTATCTTCAGTTACACTCGTGTGTAAAGCTGAAACCCAGTCACACATCAGCCTCTCCCAGGCTCAGCAGGGACATAGCAGGGACATAGCAGTCCCTACCCTTCCCCTAGGAACTTCTGGATCTGTTGGCCTGGTTTGGAGCTACCCAAAACCCCACTGCAGCTCTGAGTTCCCAAAGTGGTGGCAGGGGAGGGCAATGCTGGGCCCCAGTCACATCTGTAGAGGGATCGAGGAGGTGGCCAGGGCTCTTTCCATCACCATGCAATTGTTGGAGGGGTTTGCTGATAAATCATTGGGAACTTGAACCTGGAAAGGTACTGGATGTCCTGAACTCCTTTCGAGTCAATGGGAGTTCGTAGTGCTCAGTCTCTTGAAAAATTAGACCTTCTGGAAGTCGGGCGTATAAAATACTTGGGCTTTTACCTCACAAAGCCACAAAGCTCTTCAGAAAAGGGCATGGAGCATACTATAAATGAAGTATTCAGAGGGGAAAACAAAAATTTCCTGACTTATTCTTGGCACTAAATATTTAATCATGACATTTGGTCTAAGAAAATGTACAAACTCTCAATGTTGCCAATTTATTTTACCCACAAACCAGCAACAGACAAAGTTGTGCACACAAAGGTTATTTATTTTGAGCACAGGCAGGGAATGTGAGTATTCCAAATGCTTCCTTGTATCTCCCCATGGGATCTCTTTAATAAGTTGCATAATATTTTTCAGTATTAGAGGATAGATAATATAAGATAATGTAAGATAGACATGGTAGGTCTGTACTTAAATACACTGTTTATGTTTTATTTTTTAATTCTTTGAAGGAAGTGCAAGCAGAGAATGAATAGCTTGTGAACAGTGTTAAATTAAAAAGCAAAAACTTCAAAGGCCTTTCTAACAATTTATTCTAAAACTATCAGCCAACAGATGATGTTCCAAGCAAAATAACTAATTATGTGGGAGGTTAGGCAAGCATTGATTTAGTTTTTGGGTTTTTTGGAGTGGTAGATAATTCTTTAATAGCAACAGAAAGAACCCATGACTTAAATCTCTGGCCTTGAGTCCAGGTAGACCCTCTTCTGAGGACAAGTTTGTACATAACATGCAACAATATTCTTGGAAAATGTGAAAGCCACTTGCATATTTTCTGTGGACCTTCGCTGACTCTAAGATGCTCCCCATTGGAGATTGAGAGCAAGGTTAAAGAAGGGTAAGGGAGTGCCGCAGTGAAAGTTTGTTAGTTCTTTCAAACTTACATTAATTTAGAATAGCATTGCTCTTAGAGAATGTAAGGGCATTTATCTGGAATATCAGGCAGTTTGACAGTGATCATGTTACTATGAAAAGCCAGTGGGGCTTAGTGGGCCAAGCATCACTATTTTATGTCAGCACATGACAAGGTAAGGCTCCAAACATAGAACTTTAGCCTTTAACATGTGGAGATGTGGAGATAAAATTCCTTTCTGTGCATTAAAGCACCAAACTCTTCCTCATTTTGGCAAAAGTGTTAGAAAAAGGGGAGTGTTCTTGTTACTTGTCTGCTGTTTCTTCAGTTCTGGTGTAACTTGTGGTAATATTTCTGCTTAGCCTGCTTAGTGCATTTGCTTGTGGCAAGTGATTGTGCCAATTCTAAATTGCTCTACCTAAGCTGTGCTCTTGGCCCTAGCTTATGGAAGGGGTGGTGTTGACTTTTGGCTGCAGGTTTCTAAGAACTCTTAAGGGCAAAATGTTACCAGGGAAGTACTTGCTGGGACATAAATTCTTCTTGGGAAGAGTATCTGGACATTTGTTTTTTCTTCATCTATTATCTAGCAGTTATCACTGAAGAAAAATTAAAGAAATCTTGAGGCTCTTGGTGAAGCTGGTTGGTTTTGAAGCAGTAGACTTGTAGGGTTTCTATATCAGTCTTCATGAAGTATATCATGAGGACGCAAATATGTTTGTAACACTTACCTTAGATGCTACTACTAACTGTTTGTACCTGGTTATCCACTAACCATGTGTTGTATTTTTATATTAATAGTGGATATGCAGTTTGTGGGTTTAATTTGGTTAAACAGTACCTGCTTTAATATGATCTGTGTTTCTCTTTTCTAGGAATAACATGCTTGAAAGTACTTGGTAGTGTTGATTACCTGTACTCCAGCACAAGAGCTCCAGCCCAATCCTTTTCAAACACCTCTCTCAGAACATGGGGGAAAACTATGATGAAAAATACAGTCAAGCTGGCCAGATATTTGAAAACTTTGTACAAGCATCAACATGCAAAGGTACCATTCAGGCCTTTAATATTCTCACTCGCCAACTTGAATTAGATCCTTTGGACAATAGAAACTTTTATACCAAACTGAAGTCAAGAGTGACCACATGGAAGGCCAAAGCTTTGTGGAACAAGCTTGATAAAAGAGCAAGTCACAAAGAATATAAACGTGGAAAATCTTGTATGAACACTAAGGTAAGTAGAACTTGGTTTGGGATTCTGTAGCTTCGAGTCTTTCACACTTTTTTTTCCCGCAGAAGCAAGGTTTCTGTGATCACATGCAATGCATTCATTCATGTAACTCTCTCTTTAAGATACTGTTTGAAATTACGTTTGATATCGACTGATTTTGACAAATTTTCATGTATTTTTGTTCTGCAAGTTTTGTGAAAACACACAGTGGGTAGGAGTGATCTTTAAAGCACCCTGCTTTACAATCTGCCTCAATCATGGCAAAAAACTTTTCTGCCCTCTTTGGACATCAGTGTCAATCAGGCATAAGATGTAAACTCACGAGGCAGTAGGCTTCGTTCATTCCAGGCTCACAAGAACTACTGGGCTTATTAAACAGTGTTTTGAAAGGTCCAAATCATAGTGCATTCAGCAGGCTCCTCAGTTTCCTGCTTCATGGAAACTGTAGGATATCAGGGCTGGCCTGATGCTTTTCTGCAGCAGTTCCCAAACTGTTCTCTAGCAAGTGCGGCTTGGAGGTCTGGGGATCTGTCTTTGTCACCTAGCATTGCCTCTAGTTGCTAAACAACAGCAAAAGAAAATCCTGCACTATTTATAGACTCATAGAATAGTTATGGTCGGAAAGGACCTTAAGATCATCAAGTTCCAAGCCCCCTGCCATGGGCAGGGACACCTCACACTAAACCATTCCACCCAAAGCCTCATCCAGCCTGGCTTTGAAAACCGCCAA
>JAVHNF010053526.1:0-17759 GCA_034783455.1 Micropsitta finschii
TTGAAATATTGTGATGTGGTGAAGTAAAGATCTGTTTCTTTAATTTGGGGTCTAGATAGCAGTTTCCTTCCAGTTCTGATACATACTGGACTGTGCCCCATGTCCCTAAAGCCATTCAGAAACTTCTGAATTAAAACTTCTGAGTTCAGAAACATTTGAATTAAGAGATATAGAGGAATAAAGCTGTTTGCTACTATTGGAGCTCTATTAACATTTCATGTTGTGGGGGATTGTGGAAATTATATTTATTTTGTGTGTTCTGTTCCCCCCTCCCTCCTTTTGTATTTCCAGGAGAGAATAGAGTACTCCAAAACTTTCCAAGGAAAATACTTTAATTTTTTGGGTTATTTTTTCTCCATCTATTGTGTCTGGAAAATCTTCATGGTATGAAAATGTTTTATTTATCACACTCTTCATAGATTATGTTATACATGCAGTTCTTCAAGTAATGCTCCAGTTCCCTTAAAATCTTGCTTCTGGGGATTCTGAACAAAACTAGCTCTTGGTTGAAACAAATCTCTGGATCTGTCTTTTTATACAGCACATTAGACAAGCAATTCTTACATGTGTGTATTTTGCACCTTCTTAGCCAATCTGACTGCTCTCTGCTCCTTTCCTTGGTGATGCCAAGTAAAAGTCATGCATGTGTCTCATGTGTAAGAATGAGATACGCTTTTGTCTTCTTGTTTCAATGTAAATCCATCTCTCTTGCAGGCAACCATCAATATTGTATTTGACCGTGTGGGGAAGACTGATCCAGTCACAAGAGGAATTGAAATCACTGTAAATTATCTGGGAATCCAATTTGATGTGAGACTTTATTAATTCTTACAGCCTTTTCAGTGTTTCCTATCTTATGTAAATAAAATCACAGTGCTGATAGGGAGAGAGAAAGAGAACCCTGAGAACATCTTGACTTCTGACTTGGTGAGAAGGAAGGGAAAATGCACCATCAATTTCACTTTCATGTGAATTTTATACAAGGATGGTAATGTGGTCTTGCCAGGGAGGCAGTGATTTGCTTGTTTGTTTTGGGCAAGTGAAAACACGTTAATCAACTTGCTTAGATTAATACATTTAACTACAGAATAATTACATTTGCTCATGCACACAGGTGTTCTGTCATTTACACTTTTTAAATATATCCCTGTGAATGCAAGGTTCTTTGTGATTGGTGTAAGAGAAATCTGTTTTTCTGTTTGGAGTAAGCAATTGCTAATGTATTTGTGAAAATATCTGATAAACCTGTTTACAGTGGATATCAGTAAAATTTGGAAATACAAAAATCCTGAAGAATCTGCAGCTATACAATGTGGTGTAAATGGAGTTAGCATTAGAGATTTAATTGTATTATTCTTGTTTATACAGGTGAAATTCTGGTCTCAGCACATTTCCTTTATTCTCGTTGGAATAATCATTGTTACCTCTATCAGAGGATTGTTAATCACACTTACAAAGGTAAGAGCCAGGACTCTTATGTTGTTTTGGCCCAGGAAAGCTGTTATCAGATCTTGAACTATTTAGACAAATACTGCATGAACCTTTTATTCACATTTGTGTTTTAAATATCTGAATATAAACACTATAATGGAGCAAGCCTTGCTGCAGTAGGAGAAACATTCAATACAGTTCAGAAGCACTGTAGTGTTCTCAAGAAGAGCCTCACCTTTTCTCCAAAGCTGAAAAGCAGAAATGGTCTGCAAAAGCTGGAAGCTTCACTTGAATTTAACTCATGTGCCAAGCTTAAGCTATGGCTTTAGAAGAAAAGCCCCTATATCTTCAAAAAATCCAAAGGGTTTCAATTGTGAGGTTTTGTTTTTAACAAGTGCTTTAAAACCCACTTGCTGTTACAAAAATATCTCCTTCCAAGTCAATGTAATAAAATCATTTACCTTTTAACTCACTAAAGTGCGCTATATAACTTTGATATGTACCTGACTCTGCAGATGTAGTAATTTAATCTGAAGATTGAGATTTGACTAAAACCAAAAATTATCTCCATTAAACACTCCGGTTTCATTGTCTAAATTGGATTAAATGGAAGAAGTGAATGGTGTAAATGGCCTGCTATGCAATGCTCTAGTACCAGGAATTTTAGAATAGCCTCACTTTCAGTTACTAAATTGTTGCCAGGAAAGATGCTGGGAAGATTCCTTTTCCTTTATAAACCCATTGCATAAAAGAATGTTTGTTGTTAGCTGTGCTCTGCACCCTCACAGTGCTAGGGAACCTTTCCCCTCCTCCCCACTCCCTTCTTCTTCCATGAATTCGCTGCTGAAATACAAACAACCCCACGAGAACTTGTGCCATGGGGCATTTGCCTTTTTGAGAGACTTCTCAGGTGAATGAACCAAAGCAGCTATGGGAAAGACATGGCGGTTGCAAAAAAGTAAGTAGAACCAAGGGATGAAGAGAAGCAGAGTAGGATGCAGGGGAAAGTGCTTGAGCTGATGGTTTCAGACTAGAGAGGATAAAACCTAAGTCAAGTGTGTTACAGTGAAATGGGGAGAAATGTAAATAAGGACTTCTGCATTGTTGTTTGTTTCAAAAGACCATCTCTCAGAGATCAGGTAATGCCCCTCAGAAGCTGGGAACCTTGGTTTCTTTTCCTAGAAGATTCTTCTAGTGTTTTTGCTGTCATTTCTTTGTTTGCCACCCAACATTTCTGAAGGTGTTTGGGATGTTTTCAATGGTAGTTTCAATTTTTTTTTGCTTGGCTTTCTCTCTGCCCACTATATGCAGAAAGGCTTATCTGTAGACTTAGATGTACCTCGTGTGTTTTATCTCCTTCACTTTCAGTGTAAATATTAAACACTCCATCTTTATTCAGTAGATGGCATCCAGCAGCAGTAATTGGTGTCAAACCTTCTGTTTCCTTTGATATAGCTTCCTGCTTTGAAGATCAAGGCAATGCCGGATGAACATAAATTTGAAAACTAGGAGATCTGAGGGTAAAATTTGGTTTTGGTTTAGCAGATTTAGCCACGGAGCTAAGCAATAAACAGAAAGAGACATTCATCATTTCTCCTGCAAGCTGCAGCAAGATGTCACTTCTGCTTCTAAGGTACAGATTTTCCCCGTTATTGGTCTACTGCAATCATACATCTTCAGGAATCTTGTCAGGCTAAGAAAAACTTCTAAGTGTGAGTTGACTGTCCTCAGGTATTGAAAACAATTTTAAATTGGAAAATATAAAAACCTGGGAGATGAAATATCTCCAGCAGAGTTTATAGGAACCTTCTTCTTTAAAGGAGATGCTACCTTGTCCTGGTAGCATCCATCAACCAGCAAAAAACACCCAAGGAGCAGCTGTCCACAGAAAACTGGATCTAGTTGCTGTTGTTAGGCATTAGCACTGCATTCAGTGGCACAGTGCTCTATCCCAATGTACTTACTGTTTGGGACTTCAGATTATAGAAATCACTATCTGTTTAATCAGGTTTACTATCTTGGCCACACTGAAACTCTAGCTTGGCAGCTTTTGTACTTGCCACTGTCAGTAATGAGACAGAAATATGAAGACATTTAAACCACCAAGAATGCTTCTAGAGATGCTCTGTGTGCCAGGCAGCCTTTTCATTTGATTCCTGGACTTTCCTCCTTCCCTTCCTCTTCCAGGTTTACTTCTGTTTAACAAGAAAAGTCAATGGGACAAATGTGGACTTGAGCAGGAGCAATCCCTCTACAGTGAACGAGGCTTTTAAGGTAAGCAGTCTCTGGAAAAAAGTGCCTGATGTTCCTGCGCCGGAGCACTGACCCAAAACCTTGCTGTGCAGCAGCTGCTAACTACTGCTTGAAACGGAAACAAGGGAGGGGAGAGGATGCCCCATGTCTGCAGTAGGTCCTACAAAACACACAGCTGAAACAATGGGAAAGCTTGCAGTCTAAAATCTGCAGGCACAAAAGGCTGAAATGACTAGCCTGAGGAGGGGCTACAACAGCGATCGAGGCAGGTGAGGGAATCCATGTACTTCTGGTGCCACATCCATGAGAGCTGTTCTTCACTGTGCATGGGCTTCATTGGAACTAATGACAGGAGCCCCGAGAGAGCAAGACCTACTGGGCACATATCCACAACAAAGCATCACAGATATCCCTCAGCCGCTGATAAAGCTGATAGGTTTTAAGACCAGTTGCACAACTTTCAGACCATTTCTGCCAGCAGAATGCATGGGGCAAGCTGTGTAGTTCCCTTCCTCTTTGCTTCTGTATTTACTCTTACATTTCACCTGGAGCAACACACCATAAACTGTGAAATTCCCCATCAGCTACTTATACTGGTGACTTGCAGAGGGTGTTGGATGGTCTCCTAATGGCAGCGCTGGCTTGTAGTGCAAGTCCCAGTGTGCATGGGCAGAATTCCACAGAAAGATTTCTCCTTTACTAAATAGACTGTTCCACAAAGATTTTTATGGAGCTGAATCTCTGGATTGCTGCTGAGGTTCTTTTGTGAAAGCAAAATAAGCCAAGGACAGGCGGGGCAAGGTTTTGAATGAGTTTAAAGCAATTGCCTTGAAGTGATTAGCATGATTGTACACACATGATGGTTATTACACATGCAAATGAGACAAGCAAGCTGATTATGTGCGTAAGTGCAGCTAGTCCGTGTGCAACTGCTGCTCTCTGAGGCAGGGTGGATGTGCCATGATTGCAAGCCATTAATCCCCACCTCCTCTAAAATACCCCCCAAAATGAGGCAGGCAACCTCTAGTGGACACCTTTCAGGAGATACCCACTTGCACCGGGCCTGATCCTGCTTGCTGTGTGGTGCCCCATGGATTCATCCTTTGTCTTGGATGTCTTTGCTCATACCTGGGGGGGAACAGGGCTCCCATAAAGAAGCCAGTCTATTCAGAAATTTCCCATCAGTCTGTTGAGCTTCTGATAGCAGCAGCTTGTGGGCAGCAGAATAGTGTATGCCACCCCCCAGACAGCACAGAGCAGGGTAAGTTTTAGGCAGCAGGAGCTAACATTTAGGTTTGGTGATATTTATTGCTTGATTGTCTGATCTTTGCACTGCTAAAGACCTTAACTAAGGTCAAGGCATAAGACCAGAGACTTTCAAGGCCATTAAAATTAATGAGAATTGGCTGTACAAATCCCATAGATGGCTCTAAAATCCCAGTGTAAGCATCTGAGATCTCTCTGCACATGGCAACGAGCCCTATACTTTTTCTGTCTTCATACTCAGTAATGAAGCTGATATAGCAAGGAGAAGGGGTGGTGCGTGGGAGAGAGTAGGAGGGTGTTTGAATATAGATTCAATATTCTTGGAAATACGATGAGGAAATTGTTATGTAATCAAGAAGTTCAATAATGGTTTTGTCTAATGCGCTTTTTTAGCTCCATGGAGGCCTGCAGAATAAACTTGGCATCAGGAGCAGGTTTCATTCATATGCTCCATTTATCAAGGGATTTTTCCTGCAGCCTCCCTCCTTCCCCAAGCAAACAATAGACTTTGAGTCAGACTGTCCAGCTCCATCCTGCCATGCCTATGCCAGGCTCTGTCTCCCCAGGTTCTGAGAAATGGAGAGCACAGTGTATTTTGAGCAATATCCCACGTGCTCCACAGTGCAGAACCATATGGAGAGTTCCTTAATCTCCTCCCTGCTTCGTTCTGCATAGGAATAACATCTCCTGCTCATGGCAGCTATACATGTCTATGGTATTTACTGATGGGGACTTGTTTTAGGAAACATCTCTTCCCTAGAAAATACCTATTTATTAGTTAACTGAGACTGTTAATGAATAAATAGGCACAGAACATGGTCACTTCTGATGTCATGATTCTGATCATGGGGCTTGCAGGATGTTACTGCTAGAAAATGCTGAGGCCATAACAAAAGGTACAACTTGCATCTTGGATCATTGCAAGAGGCTGAGGCCAAACTTGGCAATAGGGTTGCAAGGGAAATACGTAGAACCTTTGATCTGCTTTTTCATGTGAAAGGATGCTAAGGTACGATATAAGACCTTGAATGTCCAAACCCCTTAAGTCTCACTAATTCCTGTGAAGTAGAAAACAATGCAAAGGATTTTACCTGGTCTGGCACTTTCATGCTATTTCTGCATCCTTCCCCAAGGGAGCTCCTGAGACCCCTTTGCACCAGATCTGTGCTCTGGAGGCGCAGGACCTCGCACACACCAGGTCATGCACATCCCTACTGTACCCTCAGTGACTGTGCCCACAGTCCTTGAGAATGTAAATTCCTATGCTCTTCTGTAAGTATTAGTATAATTCCACCAAAACAAAGTCGAGATAAAACCATTTATATTTTCCTTTGGAAATATACAAGATCTTAATTTTGCCACTGCCTGGAAAAGCCCAGACTGAACAATGGTTAATTATTTTATTTCAGTTATGGCTGTAATAATTTTATCTGCTGAGAAAGTAAGTCTATTTGGTTTAAAAGGGGATACAATGCTTCTGCTGATTATATGTCAAAGCTTCCTTTGCCTACAGGCACTCTAAGAGCTGTAGCTACAACTGCTGCTGACTAAGCTGAAGTGGGAAGAAAAGTAGCCTTCAGGCATGGCTGCCTGTAAATTCCTTAATGCTCCTAAGAACATGTTTAGCTGTGAGAGAGCTATCAAGCCCCATTAAATGACAAATAGTGTCAGTCTTCCTTCTGAGAAAGCCCAGATGCAAATAGCGCAATGGAGAAGAAAATGACAAATGAATGAAAATAATTGAAAAAGCAAACTTCAAAGCCATTCACTGCCTTTAGACATTGGTGCAGTGATAGTGCTCAAGAGATGATTGAAAGAGGAGCATCTGTCCTATTGCTGCTGCTGCTAGCATGGAGAAAATCAAAGAAGAAAACAAATGCATGGCACATTGAAGTTCAAGTCTCCCATTTTTCTCCTGGCCTTGCCTTCTGCCCAGGAAGACTGCAACCCCAGCAAGCAGCACTGCTACAAAGAGTGCTTCTATCCAGCTCCAACAGCACCAGACAGAGCCAAGCTGCTTGCATGTCCTCCCTGCACGTCCATGCAAACAGGCCTTATGCCATCCTCAAGCCACGGAACATGTTCTGCTCAAGCCTTGCACATCAGAAGGTGATATATGCTCCCAAGGAGGGCTCCAGCCACACCAGCACCCATTCTTGCCACCTCCCCACCAGTCTGACCCTCACAAGCACTTCTACCTTCCCCCTTCCCAGCCCTCTTGCCTGACCCATTAGGTCTTCATCCTGCTTGCACATTCCCACCCTTGGTGCCATGCAATATGCTGGTCTTGGAACACAGAAGCTGGAATGGCGGTGTGGTATTGCACAGCCTGATCTTTCCCTGGAAGACAGCTAAAGAGCTAGACCCTAATGGTGAACCCCCTCAATACAACACACAGAACATCCCGCCTTCTCTTCAACTCCCTGCACTACAGCAAGTCATGAGCTGTTACCCACTCAGGCTCCAGACCACCTACCCAGTCAAAACCTTCCTTCCAGCTTGGTGGTTCCTTTCAGGTACCTCTCCCATTCCTGCCAGCTACCTTGCATCCAATGGTTTGGATTCAGAGACGTTAAAAATGAAGAATTAGTTCCTCAACCTTCAGCACTGGGAACATCTCCTCAAGATGCTTTCCTGATTTTACCCTGCACCAGGCAAAGACAACGCTTGTGATCAACTCCCACTGTCCCAAGCAGTCTGCTCAGCCTCAGACACTATTTACAGGGGATGCTGAGCTTGAAGTGATGGTGTTTGCCAGAGAAGTTGTGGGAGGGGTTTTTTTAAGTGGTTAAATTCAATCAGGAACGTGCCAAGATCGCATGAAATCAACCAAATGTAATTAAGTTAAAAACTATTAGCTTGATTGCTAAACCAGTCTTCCTCTCATGAATATGCATGAGAATAATTGATATTAATTATTTTCAAACCTGAGGCACATTAGTCCTGCACCTTATAGTGTGGACTGTTTTGGAAGACTGAACCAGTTCCATTGCTGCTTTCTCACCAAAAGATATAGTGAGTTCTGCTGCAGGGAGATTTACCCAGTCACTGATACCATACAGGGCTGCCACATAGAGAGGAAATTAGAACAGAGCTCAAGTGATGTTTTGTCTGCAAAACTGGTGACCTGTTTAACATTTGTTCCAGAAATGTGTTAGGAGAAGTGGCAAATCCGGTTACCAACATCAGTCACACTAATGACATTATGAAGCCTGCAGGAACAGTAAATCCTTATAGACAGAAAGGCAGTGGCAATATCCTCTACCTATTTAATGTCTGACGCTAGCGTAATCCTGTTGCCCAGGTGTCTGAGCATTTCAGGAGGCTGCTCCTAAGGGCCAATTTTGGTTATTTGGACTGCTGCACCTCAGCTCCTTCTGTAGGTCATGGGAGAGTTCTCCATCAGGTTTCAGAGGGGATTTTTCCATTTATACTTGGAACAAGGGCACAAAATTTAGGCTGAGGCACCTGTGATGCCTCACAAGCTGGAGGAGATCTACTCCTTTAGGCAAACAAATCCCCATGTGCCCTGGGTTCAGCCTTTGCCCAGGGTGCACAGCCCCACACTTCCATACACTGGCAGCCTGATGTAAGAGTACCATTCGTGACATATCTTGCAATGCTGAGAAAGGCTCCCACAAGGAATTTTGGCTGTTAATTGTTTATTCCTTATAAGTAGCCTGCAAAGAAGTTGAATATTAGCACCCCTCTTTTTGCAAGAGACATACGGAGCCTGTGGGTGTGGGAAACATCCCTGTAGGACCCCTCCAAGCTCTCAGCACCTTCCCTAGTTCTTAGCCCTTTATTCTGCTAAAACCTCTTGTTTTCCTGATCAGCTTCTCTGCTCTCCATCATGCCCACACTTATCTTTGTGTTTGGCAGGCAGACCTTGTATCAGACAGAAGGGCTTTGATGCAGGGACACGTCCACCCTTCCCAAGCCTGGGTTCCCAAGGCTTTTCCCTAACAACAGCAGAGCCCTTGGTAAGGGCTTTGGCACAAAGTGAATGAAGTGTTTTAATCTCAAGCACAGATGGTTCTTCCCTTTGTAAGCACTAAACACTGGATTAGATATCACATATTTAATAAATAGCAACAACTGTATACAAACTGTGTGCAAAAGCAGCTAAAAGCTAATCTTTGGCAATTAATCACTCCCAGTGGTATGAGGCCATAGCAAGTGGTAAGTAGAGACAGTGGATAGCAAATCTGTTTGAACGCAAAAAGCATTTCAACAAGAGAGCTTCATCTCAGCTGAGTAAGAAACAATTGTGATGCACTGTAGTTATAAATACAGAGGATGAAACTGAAATGGGGAGAAGTACCCTTGGTTATTTGTTGGGGCTTGGGAAAGGGGTTGTGTGTTTTGGTTTTGTTTTTCTTTTTTATCATAGAATAGTTAGGGTTGGAAAGGACTTTAAGACCATTTTTAAACTCTGTTGAGCTTGGAAAACAGATCTAAGTCTTTGAAGTGTCAGCTGGCAGTCTGGGAACACTCAATCCCATGCTTACCGACTTCTGGACATTGACACAACGGTAAGCCTTTCCAAACCACATGAAATAAACACCTCCTCTGGATAGCCCTTGGCTTTCTGATAGCTTCTAAATCTCTTATGATAGCCTTTCCTATGTTATTGCATGCTCCCAGTAGACACTGCACAGGCAGGGCAGCAACCAAATACACATCACATGGTGCAGTCCCTTCCTTCTCTCTCCCTCTTCTCAACACAGACCTCAGAGATCACCCCACTACTATCAGCAGCAGGGACTCATCTATGCTGCCATGGTACCTGAGAACTACATTTACAACAAGAAACTTACTTTTTCTTCACTATGGCTTTAGCAATGCTCAGGGGACTGCAGAAAACCAGCATGGAGCAGAAAGAAGGAAAAACATACAGGAGAAACAGGAAAACTAAAGTCACTCAGGCTGTTTTGATAGGAAGCAGAGCTGGGTTTGTGCTGCTTCTTTCAGGTTTAGGGTTTTTATTTGTGGCTGTTTTACTGATTTTTTTTGCCCTTAACCCTAATAAAAGTTACCTGAAACTGTGTGTAAAATGCAGCTGTGCTGCCTTTTAGTGAATAGTTTTGAAGAGAGGGGAGCAGGCAAGGCTTCCTGTAAATGGCAGCTGAGCAGTGCCACATCGTACTGTAATCCCCATACAGAATGGCAAAGACCAGCTCTGAAGACTAAGGGAAACTACACTTTACTGGGTTTCAGTGCATTTTTCAGTTGCCTTTTTTTAAATCTGAGTTTTCTGTGTTAATATAGGATGAGACCACGCTATAGACTGGCTGGCAGAAATTAATCTTGTCACGAATGTACTTCTTTGAAAGGCTGAGCCTTCCTGAGCTCTTAATTTGAGCTGATTTGACTGTCTCATTATCATAGCAGCAGATTTTGGAATAGCAAAGTTGAACCTTACTTGAACTTGTTGGCTAAATTAGCACTGTTTTTCTTTCTCCTCCCCACCTCCATCCATGAATAATAATACCCAGTATCAGCTTTTTTTTTATCCTACCGAGGCCTCCTAGTAACTGTTTGCTAAACAAACACATGCTAACATGGCGCGTTGGGGGAGAAGCATATAAAAGAGCCTGAGTTTTGTTTGCCAAAGATAGAACTTGTCATTCCAGGGAAATGTGCGGTTTTGATGTCCTGGGAAACTTGGGATTTTCTGTCAGGCTCATGGTCCTGTTATCCTGCCCATCAAACAGGCTGTGAGCACGGCAGCTTTGGGGTTTGCAAAACACATACTGTGTGTGGACTGGAGCCAGGGCACTTCTCTTCTGTGTTTCTGTTCTGAAATCTCGCTGCAGTTCAGATGAACAGCCCTTGTCTGGGCACACTGTTTTCCTCTCCCAGCAGGGCTCACCTTGACTCATCCTGCTGTGGTTCCCGAGTCACTGCAGGGAAGCAGCTCTAGTGTTGTTTGGATGTTTCAATTAAGGCTCTTCTTGGCCACTAGAAAACAACCTGTCCCTCTAAGCACACATGGGCTGTGGCACATCTGAGTCCTGAGTGCCATGGTCCACACAGCGAAGGCATCCATCCCTTCCACCTGCAATAACTTCCTTTGGAAAGAGAGAGCAGGTCTGCAGAGGCCATGCCCTGGGAAGAGGCTGTGCAATCCAGTGCAAGGTCAGACCAAAGCCACCCTGCGGGTTCCTTTAGCTGCTGGATAAAGCTCTGTCTCCAATCAGATTGCATTATCCCTAACAAGCTCTGGCAGATGCTTCAGCTCTCTTGCTCTTCCATCAAGACAAACTGGTAAGACTCACCTTCCCGAGGGCAGCGCTTAACCCTTTCCATTGGGAAAGGAGACACAGAAGAAGCCTGGCACAGGGAGAAACCTACTGCTGAGTGGGAAAAACAAATCCAGTCTAAACTGGGAGCCATTTAAAGAAGGCAAAATACTAAGGAAAAAAAAAAAAGTAACACCTCAGCATGGCAGGAAATAAGTTTATAGGAATTGTCAAGGGATCTAGAAATAACCTAGATTCAATGGCTGCAATCTGGCACAGATGTGAATGAGAGTCCCCAGCAGCTGAGGGTGTTACGTGGAATGAGCTGGCAATTCCCAAGGCAGTCCTGAACGGCCAGGCTCATCAGAGGAACTAATATTGGCTTATTGTTTTCCTTTCTTTCTCTGAGAGGAAAGTGCATCCTAAAAGAAGCAATACCAGAGCTATGTGTCCCAATTAACCTGCTGCAGGTAGGGTCAGTCTGCTCCTTCCTGCATCCCCATCAGCGAGCACAAAGCATGACTGTTCCCATGGCCACTCTCCCCTGGAAAGAGAGGAAGGAAAAGAGGTGCTGATCTATTTAAGAGATAGTTCTGCTTTATGGTGCTGCCCTTCCTGCAGCCTGGCCGGATGGTCTTTTTGCTTTTCTCTCTCTCATTTCTCTGGCGATTGATTGCTCACTGCCAGGGGGTATTATTGGCTTCAAAAGCTTCATTTTCTGGTTCCTGAACTGCTCATCTACTGGCTCTTTGCTGCTACTGGAGGTCAGATCCAAGTCCCATTGATATTAGGCCATTTGGGGTTTAACCTTGAGAGCTTTCTTTGCTCATTCCATCACATGAAAAACTCCTTTGATCATTTCAGACATACATTTCTTAAAAGAACACGAACAATTCCAATGGCAAGAGAAGATTTGATTATTTCAGTGATAGCAAGAAAAAAGCTGGAACCAAAGTGTTCCCAGCCAGGTTTAAAGAATGCTGCAGCCTGGTGGTGTTCCTGCTCGCTGCAAAGCTGGGGGGCTGCAGCAGCATCCTGGCATCCTGCACACCCCAAAAACTTGCTTCATTTCTGTAAACCAACAGCAATTGCACTCTGGTCCCAACTTTTGCTGTGGGTGAATTCATGAGTTGCAGTTGTATGATCTGCATGAAAACTGCAGCCTGTTGCTGAAGGGTTTCTACCTGCACTAGAAATTCCCAAACTAACTTCGAGTGAGTGGCCACTGAAAGCACAAGGCAAAAGAAATGACTTGGTGAATCCTGAGGTTCCCAACTGTGCTGTCCAACTTCCCTCTGCCCGGATGGGTAACCGCAGAGAAGATGCAGTGGTAAAAATGCCTTACAGAAAACAATTGTTTTCTTAATTTAACACCTCATACATTGCTCTCTGCACTATTCCAGAGAATCAGCTTGTTCTCTGCAGAGTTTTCCTAGCAAGCTCTTAACGAGGTTCAAATCTTTGATGAGAGATTGTCACTGTCTTCTGGGCAGAAACACCTTTATCAGATTACTTCAGATTCATGAGTAGTTGGTGGTCTTGTTTAGGAAATGGTTACTTAGAGCATGAGATCAGCAGGGCAAGGAGCAGACACCTTCCGAAGGCAGGGCGCTGGGGTAAATAAGCTGGATGTGGAGCTGGTAGTACTGCTGCTAAGCTTGACTGAAGATGCTTGTCTTTGGGCCTGTCAGTGCGTTAACTCGTTTCCTCTAAGGCTTTGCATCTTTGCAGACGGAATAGATAATGCTGTGTTCTGGGTGGTCTCATCCTGTGCCACTGTGAATGTGCCAGTGCAAGCTTCCAGCCAGAAGCCATTAACAGGAACCCCCATCAAGCCGGGCTTGTGCTGACCATATCTGTGGCCCTATGGAAAGTGTAGGTGAGGTACACACTGTGGGCAGCTGCACATAAACATCAGCATCCCCAGTTTAGGACCAGAGGTTACAGGTGCCAGCTCAGGGAAAACACTGAGCAGGATGTAAAGCAAGGAGAGAGTCTGTTCACCTGTAGGAAACAGCCAGGGGCAGGCTGTGAGATGGTGCTCTGGGCAAGGGCTGAAGAAGTCAGAATTGTTCTTATTTATGAGCTTTTTCTATGAAGCTTTTGAAACCCGTCATTTATGGAACATTCAGTTTAAAGACAGAAAATAACAGTGGTTCAGGGTTAAAAAGATCAAAAGGAAAAGTCTCAACAAAAATAATTTGAAATCAAAATATAATGGAAACATGAAAATAATCAAAAAGCTTTGTTTCACACTCTTCTATAATGCAGGCAGCTCCTGTGCATTCTGCAGTGCTCATGTGGTGAGTCCCCACTCATCATCTCTTTATCTCCATGTGCAGTGACATGTCTGCAGGTGAGAGGCAGTTACAGATCCAGCTTCTGACCTACTGGCAGAAATCCCTTGCCTCAGTAGGGCACTGTTTCACCCAGGCTCTTTCCTTCCATTCTATTTGCTACAATACAGTACAGGATAGAGGGATGAAGTCTTTATCTTACCAGAAAGGATGCAAACACTGGGTCCTGCACTTGCTGCTCTGGTGGGGCAGTTGCTCTTGTCATGCTCTTGCCACCCAGTCATGTTTTTGCCACTAGCCCCACAAAGGGAGGCTTGAAAGCTAAACCCATTTGAACTCTGGCTTTGGGCAAGTTGGATGCCAAACCAGACAAAAACGGGGCATCCTGGGTGAAATCCTGCTCCTAGAAATGTGAAAAGTTACTCAGGCTGTATTACAGCCACAGTGAAGAGATGAAACTATTGGAAACCAAATGAAAAGTTGTGAATACTTTATCAGCGGGGCAGGAGGGGAAGGGATGGCTCCTATTTGAAGATGTCTTGATCAAATCCAGCCCCTTCTACACCTCTAGATTTTGCTTTATAATCCAATTAAACCACTAAGCTGACAAAGACCCCAGTTACCAAAGGGAGAGACAATGAAGATAGAAAGGAAGAAAATTGTCTGGCATTGAAGCCATGCATCTGGATTATTTCACTGCTCCGTGGGGGAGCACTGAGATGCTGACAGTTTACCTTTGAAACCTCTCAAATAAAACAACTCTTGAAAACTGGTAAAATATTATCAACCCAAACAGCAACACAGCAGCAGGGTCTCTTTGTCAAAGTGACGGCAAAGGCCACATCTCCCCTTGCTGCCAGCAGCAGCATCTGACGGCCGTGCTGAGAGGGTTTTACTCCATGCACACCCGGGTGCAGGATGTGGGACCCCCCTCCTTTGCACCATCACACTGCCATTGGGGAGAGATTGTCAGCCTGGCTCATGCATTGAGAGTGTGACTATTGCAGCCTGAGCAAAACTCGCTTAACAGAGGGTCTTCAAAGACTGCAATATGTGATGCAATGGACCTCCACCTCTTAGCTCTGTCTGCTGCAAAACCTCCTCTCTCTACATCAAAATACGATTCTCAAAGAAATGAGCTTGAAACTAGTGTGGAACCATGCTCAGTTCCTATAAAAGGCAGCCTGAAGTCTGGAATGCCGTTTGTAGGGCTCACTTGTCACTTCCAAGACTTCCCCCTCCAGCTTTGGATACTCAGAGGAACCCAGGTGGGGTGTTCTACCCCTCCTCCCAAGTTGCTGTTTGCAGAAAACAATTGCAGCCAACCTCCCTCTGTATGAAGATAGTGGAAAACATGGAAAGAATGGAAAATTTGGAGGGAGCTATATGGTTACTCAAAGAAAAATAATGAGTATAAATTAAAGAAGCATAAAAAATACATTAAATAAAATAAAATTGTGTTGAACAAAAACCATAACAATCACCAGATCTGCATTTGCAGTGTCTGCTGCTTGGAAATCAGGCTCTAGCTGATGTTATTTTGGGGTACTGAAGCCAGACTCTTGCTGTCACCATCTCAATGTTCTTGGCTTAGTTGCTGCTTCTTTATTTTATTATTCTGAAGAAAATAAGTCAATCAGTGTTCTTTCTTTGGCAGAGGACCAGTTGTTTGAGAACCAAATTGAGGCACTCTGGCTCAATGCTCGAGTCCCTTCCTCCTGCTACAGTCAGGTGCACTGCCACCGGGATTTTCCTCCTGAAACACAGGGGGCTTATGAGCTCTAAGGATGTATCCCTGCATTAAGCACCTGTGCTGAGCTCCAGGCCTGTGGCCAAATCCTGCCAAATGGGTTGCACAGCCTGGATGTGAGGTTGGGGCCAGGAAAAGGGTGCACTCAAGCAGGTGTCTGTGTGCCCATCCCAGCTGGCTCAGGTCTACCTCATCCCTGCCTTCGCAAGGGCCTGGACTTTAAGTAAAAAACCCACCCCTTGTTATGTAGCCCAATTTAAAATCCTCCATAAGGGTCACCCTGTGCATGTGCACAGTGTCAGTGAACCTTTCCCCTGGCTCCACACAGCAGGACACTGCTGCTCTGCGTGCACAGATGTGCTTGGTGTAAATAGACCCCAGCAGCAGATGTGACTATCCACTATAGCACAGGCTATGAACCAACCCAGCTTCAGCAAGCTGTTCTTAAGATCACCTGGAAATAGTCCGACAGGGAGCCAGGAAGATCTCCTCCCTCCAAAACACTTTCTTTTAAGAGTATATTAGTTGCCTGCAGTTATAGTAAAGGCTGGTGCTGTTACAGGCTCTTGCCTCTAAGCGCTCCTTAATTGCCCCCTGAAAACCCTACACCCAACAGGTACCCAGATAATTTACCAGCCAAGTTTTGATGCCTATACTTAAAAGGGTGACCTTAGTCTGAGAAAGCATTTTTGGGGGGGACCAATCTGTAATTTGAAATGGTTTAAACATGTTTTTAAGTAACCCTGTAAAATAACGTGCTGCCAAGCAAGAGCTTTGGATTAAATTATACCCCCACGAAAATCACAGCGTGTAAAAGCGGCTGCTGGAAGTTGACAGAACATTAATTACGGCAGCCCCAGTGGGCGATACAGCAGCAGTACTATCAAGCCTCTGAAAACCTGTGCTTTAAGGTCACCGGTTAATCCTGTGTGTGTTGCGCACATCCTGCTCTGGAGCTGTGCTGCCAGCACAGGTCATGAGCCTTCAGCCATGTTTTCAAGGGAAACAGCTCCAGAAAAGCCAAGCTAGGGCAGGTTTCTGGGCTTTTTCTTTTCCTAGTTCAGGCTGCTCCAAACCATAAACACAGCAACTGCTCTGCACAGTGTTTCTAGACACAAAGCCACTGCTCTGCTGCGCTGCTTTGCGACAGCGGCGCTGTAAAACATACGTTCCTTGTGCTGCTCTATGCTGACATCCCCAGCTTGTGACTTAAAAGTCAACATATTCCCCCTACTCAGCCCTCTCCCACGTCATCTCCTATGGAGCCAGGAGTATCAAAACACTAAGCCTTGTTGCTAATGGCCTAAGCAAATGATTTAATCACAGTGATGTAAAAGGAGTGAGGAGCCTGCAGGATGGAAAAAAATGCTTCATAGACAGTAAGACTAATGAGGTAATGCATAAACCCAGGCATTTTCTAACAGATGGGACGTGGCAGAGCTGACATGTATATTGAAAGGGACATAAAAACATAGACAAAACAATAGCCAGGGCTGGCCATAGCTTGATTTATGCAGTGGAAACATTTTTTCCTCTGAAGGCAAAGGCAAGAAGCACAGAAGGCTCTGTGCTTGGCAGTACAGGCACAGCATTGCAGCATTGCGTCTGGAGACGCAAGACGCCTGGACCCCAAGCACACCCAGGCTCTGCGGCTGTGGCGTGAGGCTGTCTAGTGAGCATTCATGCAACAAGTTTCCTAGGGCTCTGCAGGATTATCCAGCATCGCTGTGCTAAGCAAGGAAAGGGGAGCCAATCTGTTAAGCATCTCAGTGTGGGAGAGCACGGGTGCTGTGATCGAGGCCGCAGGCTTGATGCACAGCAACCCGTCTGCATTGCTTGTGCTGGCCACTGCTTGCAAGGTAGTTCCGAAGGCAAACTCAGCTGCTCTGCAAAATGAAGCCCCCCATGTGCCATCCATACAAAGCAGAAGGTGCCACTAATTCACACCTTCAGCTGCCACAGGGTAACATCTGTGTGCAGAGAAGCTCCCAGTTCACACCATGGTGGAGTTCGGGTAGCACGAAGATGCGGGTGCTCGGCGGTGCCTATGGGCATCGTGGTACCTTACCAGTGCCCAGAGGCTGCGATGAGCCATCTTCTTCCCAAGGCAGGCTGGGCGCTGCTCGGCGAGAGAGCCAAGTGACACAGCTCCTGGGGCTGCCAAACATATGGTGTGCTCCACGTGTGAGCACTGTAAACGCTTCTCAAAAACACCAGCTGCTCAAGGTGAGAGCGTGCTGGGGAGGAGAGGACAGCTCAGGGACATGAGCATGTGCGCCCAGTTTCACTATGGGATGGCTATAAGGGAACTCTGTGTTTTTGTCTGCCTGCATTTACTGGAGAAACCTCTTGGAAATTCCTGGTGGTACATGCAGAAAAGCATGAGAAAAAAACTGAGTCATCTGTTTCAAGCTGTCATAGCAGCTTCCCCTGTCAATCTGCGTGACCCACTCAATTCCCATCCATTTTATCCATTTTGGGGGAGTTGTGAAAAATAAATACAATAATTCCAGCTGA
>JAVHNF010053530.1:2214-12295 GCA_034783455.1 Micropsitta finschii
ATTCTTTCGATTCTCCTTCTCATTCCTCCAGGAGCGGGGGGAAGAAAAGGGGGGGGGAAGTTCTAATTTACGGTCTGAGCTTAAACCACGACACCAATAAATAAATTGTTCTCCACATCCTAGTAAAATGCTGGGAGACTGCCATGTAAAGCTTTAGATTAAACATTTATCTAGAAAAGCGGGAGAAGAATGGAATCTGGAATATCATGACTACATTCAAAAACAGGGGACAAGAAAACCCTACAATCTCAATCTAAGTTTTCACTGACACTTGAAAGGAAGTGGGAACATGTACACACCTATGCCAATGAGCAATCTGGTGCAAGAGGGTGCAAGAGGAGCAGATTAAATCAAAGCTCTTAGTGCCAAGCTGCTTTCAGTTCCACTGTTTAAGCTTAAGGGTATTATGCTTAATTAGATTTAGTCCCATGCCCTGGTGTGAACACTTCCACCAAGTCCATGAAAGAAAGCTCCTTGGAGGATCAATCACTGGTTTTTACCATGTCTCCATTAAGGGTTGGTGTGCATTTGGTACATCTGAAATGGAACTTCTACTTTTGTTTTCTCTGACAGAGATCTAATTTGTATCCCCCCAAATGATCCTGCTAACTGAACCTGGCTGAACCAATACAATGTAGTGAAACTGCTCTAAGAAGTTGTTTCAAAACTTCACTATTGTACTTAGAAAGACAGGTATGTAGACCCAGCTGTATGCTTCTGGTGTAATAACAGGATGAGGATCTCTGTGCACATGCAATAAAATTCAGAAGACATAAAAATATGCACAATGGAGCTGATCCCACCTTACCTAGAGAGCTGAAAATAAATTACCTAAGTTAACACAGCTTTAAAACACATACACACTGCGTGACTTTAAGGAAGGGGCTATTTTCAGTATACAGAAATTGTCTCATATTGGGAAAGAGTAATTTCACTAAAGACAACATTCTCCGTATCTGTGCAACCACAGCTGTGTGGTATCCTAAAGGCAGGATGTATTAACAGAAGCAAATACAAATAGAACTTCTGCTGTCCAGTGAAATTATCTAAACACAGAAATGTTGTTTTAATTAAGTCCTTTATGCTTACAAGAAAAATTGCAATATCATGACTTTATGAGCAGATTCAGATTACATAGGAAGCAGTTTCCATTAAAAAAAAAAAACCAAACCAAAACCAAACCAACAAAATCAAACCAACAAAAACCAGGCTACTTAGTTTATAATTTATTTGTTTTCTTGGGTTGCCTAATAGCCTAAGTAACTCAGAAATAGATACCTAATTTATAGCAGCAGGGGCCTTAAGTTTAATAGTGTAAAATGAAGAGTTTGATAAGTCTGTGACTGTGCCTCTAAATCAAGTACCAACTCAATGGTAGGCCTCTCCCAGGCAACTACACAGATAAAAACCCTCCAAAAGCAGTAAGAGCATCATGTCAATTATATAATTTTAAGTTTAAAAAAGTAAACAAGCTATCAATTATCCTAAGTGTAGTGGCAAAACATGTAGTTCTGGCTTAGGCCTGTTTGTCTGAGTTAACCAACTAAACATTGCTGGAAAACTCACTACAAACAGTGAATGCAGACAGCTTAGAGAGGAGGAATAAAGATGCAATTTCTTTCAGAGCTTTACAACTACAGAAAAAGAAGGTAAAAGTTAATCAACCAATGAATTGCTTTTTATTTATGTGACGTAAGAAAAATAAGTATGCTTTAATCTATAGTTATGGCCAACTTCTAACAGAGGAAGTATCACTGCCGAACAGGAAGTGAAGTAAGCAAAGGCATAAGAGAAAAATGGATAGACAAAAGATGGTTATGCCGAAGTTGTTCTTCCAGGCTGATGGCATTAGACATTTAGCTGGTTTTCAATTTCTCTCAAAATATACCTGCAGTTGCTGACATTTAAAAACACATTATACCTGAAGAAACCATGTAAGTTTCTTTGCTGGGATTGCATTAAGTCTGGGATAACTCTCATCTCAATAGTTTTAGACTTTCCTGTTTGCAAAACTACTATCAAATCTCCTGCTTGTAACAGGATCTTCCATCCTAAAACTAAACAGCTGCTATGTTTTGTCAGTAGTAAATACTTCATAAGCCTTATAAACTACAGGATTTCCAGGACTATGACACTTCTATTCAGATGCAGACAGCAAATGTGCGTTTGTTCCACTTGTACAGTTTGTTCACTCTGTACAGTGAAGCACCTCCAGTTCGGAAGTCAGAGCACTGTGTTAGCACAACAGCTGCTTGCACAAGCTAAAATGAAAGGCTAACAAGCATGCCTCAGCAAGGCCCAGTCCTTCAGCTCTTCTACTGCAAGTCATCCTCAAAAGAAGGATAAATTAATTTTATAAATATTATTGTGACTGACACAGGTTACACAACTTTTTAAACATTAAGTACTTTGTCAACTGAAGTTAAGCACTCCAGAAATATGGTAGAATTACTCAAAATTCACTTCTCAGAAATTGTTTCAGTTCTTTAAAAATGAATTCTAATACAAATTAAGACTTTTTACCATGAATTAAAGATAAATGGACTTTCACTATTATTTTTAATTCATTTTTTTCCCCCACCTCTTTGGGAACTCAACTATGAAGGATACATAAATCAACTTATCAGACAACTTTTAACAGATGAAAGGTAAACCCTTAAACCCACAGTGTTAAGTCTGCCTCATCTAACATCCTTTTCTTTTGCTAGAGAACAATTTCTTAAGATGTTCAGATAATTAGTCCAACATCTGCTAGGCACTGTGGGGTTTTTGGCTGCGTTTTACATGCTGTAGTCTCCTCTTGGTGTACACAACTGGATGCAAGCAGTGTTAGAGGCAGACTGGTCATAACAGAACATCATGAGAAAGACATTATGGAGAGCTGTAGTCATCTGCTCTAACTTCTGAGTATGACCTACTAGCCCCTAGACTTGTCCAGGTTATCTAGCTCACATTAAATTTTTAGGCATCTAAATTAGGAATCTCACTGCAGTGAGAAAATGAAAGTCCCATTTTAAGACAAGCTGTGGAAGTATGCATTATATGCTAATTTATTCCTAATGTACAGCTGACATTTTTACCATGTTGTTTGCTATGTTTTTTCTAACTGATCTGTTTTAGTCCTTACCTGCAGGGAACTTCCCAGACATTAACTATGTACCTATATAAAACTATATTGGTGCCAAGAGAAAACATCCACTAACACAGAAATTAGTACAGGTCTTGCACAATGAGCTATCTGGGTCATGACTCTAGTTTATATTCAGAGGACATCTAGTACATTGGGATCCTGAACTCAACAAGGAACTGCGGTTGTTATTGTCACATAAGTAGTTAATACATAACTAAACAGACACATACACAGCATGAGAAGTCTGCCATGACAGAAATACTGCGGATGTCTCCTGTTATATACTTGCTTAACCCCAGTGACTCTGAAACTTGATGCAATTTACTGAATTAGCTATTATGGTTTTACTCTCATAATTTGCATGAAAAGAAATAAAATAATAATCAAATGAAGGGACGTACCTGTGGGGCATATCCAGGAGGCACATAAATAGTAGGCACTGAACCATTTGGGGACATCATTGGAACCTGAGCAGGACCTAAATTGGTTACAAAAATATTCAGTACACCACCATTTAATGATCTGAGAAAGCTGAAAGAACATACTGAACTGCAGAGTCTCTGTGAAAAACATACAAGATAACATGGATAAACAAAGGCAATCCACTGTACAGATAAAATTATAGCAAAGGGCACTCTGAGAAACCTACGAAGCAGTTAGGAGAAAATCAGAAACAAAACTAAAAAGTAAATTAACCAGCAGATATTTTTCCCTTCTCTGTCAGGAAGCTCACAGAAGAGTTTCTGTCAAAACTTAACAGGAGACAAAGCAAAAGAAGTGTCTTGAGAGGAAACAACAAAAGAAGAGACTTTAAAACAGAAACAAAACATTCAAAACAAACAGCTGAAACCAGACAGTATTCAGTTAGAGTTGTAAAGAAAATGACCTACAAAATACCTGCTCTGTTACTATAGTCTTACTGCCTGAAATAGTCTCCGTGCCACAGGAGTGGGAGGTGGCTAATAGAACACTAACTTAAGGTCCCAGGGGAAGGCCGGCCATTACTAAACCAGAAATTCTACCTACTAATGGGAAAAATTCTGATACCATGATGAAAGTTGTACTATGCAAACCAGAAAGAAGAGAGTTCGCAGACGGACAAATATGACACAACAGGAATGTTTTACGGTGGCTTTGTAGATAAAGTACTGCCTGGAATATCCGGTACCTTCAAAGAACACAGGGATGCTGTCAACATACTTGGATTCTTCTAAAAGCTTTTGAAAGACTCTTGAAGTAGCAATGCTGCCTTTGCTTAGAAAGGGAAAAGGGCTTTTCATGAATAACTAACTGGCTTGAGAACAGGAAATAAGAAGAAGCAAATGATCAGCTTTCAAAGTGCCTAGAGTGACCAAAGGAGTCCTACAGGCACCCAAACAAGAACCTGTTCAGTGCATTAAATTCTGGAAAAGGAAATGTGAAAGTGACAAACTTTTGGTATGCTGTCAGAGCTGCAAAGAATCTTACAATACTGAATGATCAGATGATAAAAAAAGCAGAAGAGATAGTGTTGATAAGTGCAAAGTAATGCACCTGGATAAAACCAGAAGTATTTATAGTGATGAGCCATAAACTAGCTGTAAATAAGCAAATTATGGAATTACTATGTATCTAAGGAAAGGTATTTCTAACTGAGTGTTGTTGAAAGAAAAAAAAGAGAATATTAAAAGTCACTACTAACAGGACAGAGAACAAGCAGAAAATACTATTATGCTATGGTATAAATCCATGCTGTACCTCAATACTTAGAGCACTGTGTTTGTCTCCACCTTACCTTTCAAAAAGAATACACAGAACTAGAGGAGGAGAGGTTTACAGTGGCTTTCCACCAGTTTATCAGGAAAGATTAAAGAGACCAGTATTCTTCTACCTGAAGATGGTTAAAATGCAAAAGTGCCGGCAGCAGAGAAACAGCAAAAGACCTATTAAAAACCAACCAATCAAACAAACCCCCAAACAAACAAAACACTCACAAACTGCCTAAAAATGGGAAGCTAGACCATTTGCAGTTTCTCATGTGCAAGAACCAGAGATATTAAATTAAATCACTGGGTAAAAGGTTTAGAACAGATACAACAAAATCTCATGAAACTTACAGTTAAATTATGTAACTTGCTGCTTCAAGAACAATGTGGAAAGTTAAAGGTTAGGTTCAGAAGAAATTAAACAAATTGAGAGAGGTAATCCATTAAGAGCTGGGAAAAAACCCAACAAAACCAACCAAGCATTACTTCTGGTCCAGAAAGCCAGAAATAAGCAAGTTATTTCTGTGTTCCTGCCCTATCCTTATGCCCTCCCCTTCAGCATTTAACACAGGCCTCTAACAGAGTAAGCACATTGGCACAGGCTTCAAGGGGGATTGCCTACAGACGCTTGTACATTCTTGTGTTTAAAATACACAAGGCAACAATTGCTGAGGTTTAATTATTAAAGAAAAACTGAAACACAATAGAATCTGACCAGATTTTGTGGTAAGCACATAAGATTGGGATTCAGACACTCCAGACTCCATCCTCCAAACTTCTAGGTCAGTGTAGTGAAGCCACCAAAAACACCAACCCAACTGTTGGTGAAGTTTCAATAATACTTCTGAAAGGGCATTCACAGTTCCACATTAATGTTTTATAAACTCAGTTAAGATCTACAAATAGGAAATACTAAGTAAATGCACAGTATGGTATATAAGATTATAGCATACCTCATTCTGGTAAGTATGAGCTTGACAAAAATACAGATAACCCTGTCTGAATGCCAAGAGCATTGAAAAGCAACAAAACCCATTCTTTAAAAAAGCAGCATGTAATGGAGCTTGATTACATGTACTATAGGGACTTCTTTAGAGAAAGATCCAGAAGTCTGGAAATGTACTTCTTAAAAAGACTCAGAGACTTTTTAAGAACAAGGTCGTAATTGAAAGATTAACTGAACTGTGGAACAGCAAAGAATGGAAAGGCTACAGCAAGCTATAAATTGAGAACTGAACCTCCTTCAAGTCTTTGTGCTCATCTGAAATTCAAAATGTTTCAATGTGGTTCGGTTTCTTTATCATTAGAAAGAACTTGTCCCAATGCCCGCATTTAGAAGTTACTGTATGCTTGAGTCACATATTTATTTGTAAGCAGAACTTGGAGAATCAGAAACAAGTCAGTCAAGTCTGGTTTATGCATAGTAAAAAGTGCATATTCAGAATGAATTAAAAAAGGATGGTAAAAACTATTATTTTTTTAATTCAGTAATTTTTATGGGGACATGGAGGTGAAAAATTGTTTTTTCCCACTCTCAATCACTATATATGCTTGCGTTCCAAAATAACATTTATTTACCGAATGGCTGGAAATGGACTATATGGTGACAGAGGGAGAAGACATTAATAACAAGCATTAGTAATGTCATCCCTTTTCGGAGATGATTGTATAAGGTTTCATGTACTTTTGAAGAAGGGAGTAAGATGTTTCCGCTGGTAGTAGTGGGGTTGGGGGTGCACACAGTGGGTAAGATAATGGTGCTTAGTCTAGTGAATTGGGAGTTCATGGGAGTGAGAAAACATTGAGAATCAGAATCAGTGCTCTGAGCATGCACAGTAAAAAACATTCCCAAGTCAATTTTTTTTTTTGGGAGGGAGAGGGATAAGGTGGGTGAGGCACCCCCACAACATAAAAAATATAAAGGTAAAAACCATTCCAAACTGTTTGTTGGGTAGTGCCGTGGGTAAAACTCTAGTGCTTTAATATCAATGGACAGAGAGGTTCAAATTACGACCTTGCTGGCTGGACGAAAAAAACAAATGAACTAATACATGCAACCTGGCTGTGGTGCTGAAAGCAGTTTCACTGCCCTACATAAATTCATCTTTTGGGGGCTGATCCACAAAGCAGTTACCTGTTGTCTTATTTTACATCCGGTGTAACTCCCATTGAAAGCAAACGGAGTTACACCAGACATAAAATTAAGACAGCAGAAGCCCACTGCTATTTTCTCGTAGCCAAAATATCTGACCTATACTGCTGCAGAAGTGCACAGCAGTAGCCACAGCCGGCCTTTGGTCACATAGCACCCCGGGGCAAAGACAAACTTGGCACCAAAAAAATTGCAAAACTTTTCTTCAGCATTTACTCCTGTGCTTCTGCGTGTGTTTGAGAATTGTGCAATGACAGTAGCAATGTGCCTCAGTTACGTATGCGCTTAACCTAGAGTTGTCGGATCGGCTCCAAAAAGCTGCACATAATACAGGTTCTGTAGTGTAACACCATTGTTTTCTGTCTTTGCCCACAGCACCGGAGCAGATGGCCACTGCACTTGCCATGGAGGCCATGGAGTCACGACTTCTGCACGGCATGGAGCAGCAGGGGTCCATGCTTGTGAGGGCGTTCGAGGGAGCAGTGGACCGAGCTGTGGATGCCATGCGTGCCTTCGGGCAGGGACAGCAGGTGCAGCTGCAGCAGCGGGTGCAGGACTTGCAGCAGCAGGTGCAGGACTTGCAGCAGCAAGTGCAGGAGCTCAAGGAGGTGCTGCTGCACCAGCTGCCGGTGGGGCGGCATGCACCCACTGAGGACGACCCCCAGGACACAGATGCGCCCGTGGCTTCTCAGGGGGCGCCCACAGTCTCCACTGTTCTGCCGCCGGGACCTGCGCAGCCAAGGAAGCAGCGTCAGCACACACGGCTCAGTGGCCGAGTGGTGCCTGACTTCGCCATGCCCGCCCTGGAAGCGGCCCAGCTGCGTGAGATCGTTATGGCCAACAAGGACCGGGTGGGACAGACTGCCAGGGACATCTTCAAGTTCCTGGTGGGCTACGAACGATATAGCACCTGGGTCCATGTGGTAAATTGGGAAGGTTCCGACGACAAGGCCTCTCTGCCCCGGTGCTTGAAGGACAAGATCATGGCCTGCATCGAGGAAACATATACGGGGGACCATTTGTCCGATGTGCGGAACCGCATCAATGAATTCCTCCGTATGCCTCGCAAAGGAGAGTGGCGGCCTGTGTCAGAACGGGCTCGGAGGCGCATGGCCCAGTCCGTGACTTTGGCACCGTACCCCCCGCAGGAAACCCCCAGGCCGCCTGCTAGGCCGCCCCCATCGACTCTCACTGAGTGCAGGCGCACCTTGACCAGCTCCTTCCACGGGAGCACCCAGAGCCCTGCGCTGCCCACATTGGCAGCTAACGAACAATGCCTGCCCCTCCTCGCTGCAACTCCCACTGCTGTACCAACAGCACCATATTTGCCCCCGGACAGTCTGCCTGGAATGATGCGTGGGATCTCCTCGGAATCGGCGTCTGGGTCAAGTTCGAGCACGGCGTCAGTGCTGCTTAACCTCTGATCGATAAACTGTGCAGTAGGCACTGTGCATTCTGTAACCATGTTTCAAATAAAAGCTCCAACAGTAGCAAGATGTGTGTGTCTGTGCGGTTTTTGTGTGCCAAGTGATTGCGTGTACTGTATCTTCGGACTTGTGAGGTGGTTGCTTAATTACAAAGATTTTACAGTTTACTGTACACTCAAGCAGTGGCGTCGCTAGGGGGGGCCAAGGGGGCTCTACTCCAGGGCAGCACTTCAGGGGCGCAGCACAGCTGATGCTGAAATTCTGTAGTGTTGCCACTGTAACAGCCTCAAATTGTATTTTGAAATTACGTCAACAGAGGGATCGGGATTGGAACTCTGGCTTGCTGAGATGACAGCACAGGGGATTACTGCAGTTACTGTATAGAAAGAACCTGTCCTGGCCCAGTGCCAGCATTTAAAAGTTACTGTACGCACCCCCATACCATAAATAATATAAAGCTAAATACTGTACCATTCTAAAGTGTTTCTTCGGTAGTGCTGTGGGTAAAACACTAATAGTTTGATATCAATGGACAGAAAGGTTCAAATCACGACCTTGCTGGCTACACAAAAAAACACATGGACAAATACAGCACGGTACATGCAACCTGGCAGTGGTGCTGAAAAGAGTTTCACTGCCCTACATAAATTCATCTTTCGGGGGCTGAGCCACAAAACAGTTACCTGTTGTCTTAATTTTACATCTGGTGTAACTCCCATTGAAAGGAAACAGAGTTACACCAGACATAAAATTAGGACAGAAGCAGCCCGCTGCTATTTTCTTGTAGCCAAAATATCTGACATACTGTACATTTAACGGCTGCGGAAACGCACAGCGGTAGCCAGAGCCGGCCTTTGGTCACATACTGCACTGTAGCACCCCTGGGCAAAGCCAAACTTGGCACCAAAAAAATTGCCAAACTTTTACCCTGCATTTTGCTCGTTTTACCAGCCCTCAAGGTTCCATAAAGGCATCCGAAAGGGCCTCTTTCTGCACTGTCGCCTGCAGGGGCTAAATTTGCAGTTATGAATAACTGATAACGTGCTGCGTGCTGCACAGCCAATGAACGGCTGTGCTTGCCCGCCGACAGTAAATACCGGTGCCACGCCCCTGCAGAGAGCGTGAACTGTGTACGTACAGCACGAGACATACATAGTCTGGCACTCTGATATTAATGTCCAAGCTACCATGGCCGTTTCTGCGCAGGCGCATGGCCAGGCACCCTTACAGCTGTTAGGTTCTGAGTTTTCTGCCTGCTCTGCTGCGCTAGTGAGTTTGTCGGCCCTCTGCATGCCCCTCACCCACTGGGCCTTCGGCTCATCTGCATGAGAACGCCATCTCGTATGGCCGGCCGTGCAATGGGGGATGGTACTGTACTGCGGCTGTGGGCCAAGCGCTGGGTTTCAGCGCTGTGAGCAGCGCGATGTGCGCATGCGCGCAGGCTTCCACGGACTGAACAGTACTGTCCAGTATAGCCAGTATGAAAGAAAGAACTGTACTTTAAGTTGCAGAAAACGTACATTTACTTATTGCTTCGTGCTTGTGGTTTTTGCTGTGTGATTGCTGACTGACAAACCCACGCTGGGGCTGTCGGCTGCCAACACCTTCATCCATGGTTGGGTTCACT
>JAVHNF010053566.1:6860-19261 GCA_034783455.1 Micropsitta finschii
ACACACCACGAGGACATAGAATCAGCACAACTCACCTCCAAGGTGAAAACACCCTGGTTACAATGTCCTTCAAAACAGCAGAACCAGTAGAGTTTGCATTCAGTCTCAAAGATTATTTCTTCTTCACAATCCTATGTATGTACTCAATTTCTTCAACCTCATTATAGAAGACTCTAGAACTGTAGGCTAGTTTTCACTGCTTAATTATTTTATGCATACTTTCTCCAAAATGAACTGTTTTCAGCCATGGGATCTTGCTGTATCTTGTCTCTGCAATGGACTTCTGTAGAAGAACAGAACAACTACTGCACGTACATATAACCGTATTTACATCAATGCCGCCTCTTTAAACAGCAGTCCAATAGATTAAAGTTAATACAAATTTCTGTTACTCCTAAACTGATTTGCTCTGGGTATATAGTACAGATTTTCATTCTTTTTTGAGGCAGGCTTTTATAAAATCCTCTGTAGTGGTTACAATGTTGATCTGTATCACAGCAGCCAAAGCTTTAGTTGTAATAATCATAAAGATATTTAACATTTCCTACCAGATTATTTCTTCAATCTCAGTATTGTATAAATATAAATAATCTAGATACCACAATAGTGCTATGAGGTGAACTTTTAAATACTAAAGATTGCAAAGCCTAATTACATAATTTAATCAAATAACCTGCAAAATAATTGCAGGTTTCCCTCCATCTCTGTGAGGAAACTGAGTCAGAGAAAAACTGAATCTCAGATGCATTAAGGTGTGCCTCAGGGTGAGTACTTCATGTCTTAAGTGCCTAGTTGAAACAGACAATTCTAAGACTCAGAGAGTTCCCTGTAAAGTTGCCGTAGTCACAGACACTCTCAGCCATAAAAACTGACGCCAAGTGTCCAAGGCTGGCATCCAAGAGGAGATTCACCATCAGTGAATGTTCTTATAAAATGGGAACCATACTGTCTGTCCTGGCTGTGCTGTGACACATCTACAGTGAGGTGGCAATAGTTTTCATAGGTGTAAGGGATGTGTATCAAAGGAGACCAAGAAACTAACATATTTTGTGTCCTAGCTGATGTCCTCTACACTTGGCAGGCCAGCCTTGTTAGGATGGTGAATATGTGGTTTCCTTATGTCTGGTAACAGCTCTTTTGGCAGAGCTTGTTGATACTGGAAATGTTTTTGTAGACTTGCTGAATACATTAGTGCACAGTGAACACATCCAGCAGCAAGACTTTTAGATCTAATGGTGTTTTTCTCCCTTTTAGTGGTTTTACATTTGCATCGATTACAGCTACCATCCACCTCCAAACCCAGTCTGAGTGCCCAGGAAACATTTGTACATCCATAAAAACACAGAAGATAAGAGCATCTTCCCCAAGACTGTTTATCTAAATTTGTTTGTAAGCAAAAACCGAACAGGCAAGTGAGATGTCCTTTTTATCATTCAGAGTGTAGAATATTCTCCAGTGCCACTGAAATCACCAGAAATTGAGGACATTCAAAATACCAGGGTTATTCTTCTTGTCTCACCCTGTGGCATATCCCATTAGCCAGCATTTTATCTGCCTACAACATCCAGTCTCCACTGCATCTGTAGTTATTGCTGCTTGACTGGCAGAGCTGCTGGTCTCTTTATGAAATGAAATGGAAGTCCTTGGAGGCAGATGCAGTTTTGGAAAAGGACTGAAGAGAGAGTGTGAGTAAGGGGTCTATTTTGATTCCAGCAAAGCTAGAATTTTTCAGTGAGAGTTAAGATTTTCTTTGAAAGAAAGAAATACATTACACTGCACCACTAAAACCACTACAAATAAACCACATTAGAACCTAACGATTTCACAGGATTCTTGATGAGTGATTCTATTCTCTTAAAGTTAAGACTTTTCATATGTAAAAGCCATCAAGAATTATAGAATCATAGAATGGTTTGGGTTGGAAGGGACCTTAAGATCATCTAGTTCCGACCTGTCTGCCACAGGCAGGGACAGCTTGCACTAGACCAGGTTGTTTTCAGTCAAGAATGACAGCTAAAGAACACTTACCTGAATTCCTTGTTAATGCATTTTATCATAAGATATGGTAACTCTTCACCAAATATGTGAGGAGAAATAGTTTTGTCAGGTAACGGGTCCTTCCATGTATTGTCGGACTTCTTCTGAGTCTAGCATCTTAGTTACTACTGAGACAGTCTTATTTTCCATCAATACAAAGTTTTCTTTGAAAATGCTGTCTGCAAGGTCAAATGTGACACTGAGAGGTAACAAGTATAAAGTGAGTTGTACTAATGCGCTTTACTCTGGGTTAAAAGGAAGAACCAGCAGAGGCTGCATGTGCACCAATGCAAAGCTTTTGAATGGGAAAAAAATCTCTGGTGCAAAAAACTGGTGGAGCCTCGAAAGCTCACAGTGAGAACATGAGCTAGACTTAGCATGAAAATGCATTATCCTGGTCTAACACACTTGTTTGAATATCTTGGGATTTTATGCTTGGGATTTTAAACGCTTTCCTCTCTGCTCCCTTTCAATAAACTTGAGTCCCCTCTGGACTAACTGATCATCTGCACAAATCTCTGGAAGCAGAAGTGAACCAAGTGCAGAGATCATATAGCCCACTCTAAAATATGTAGCTCTGTTCAACCTCATGGCTTTTATGCATGTAAACCTGTCCTGATTTATGCTGGCATAAGAGAATCATCCTTTGTTTGCTGATGTACACTGATATAACAAGAAACACATATGTTGTAACTTGAATTTTCAAACTGTTTGTGGATGACTGCTAGTTTTCAAATGGGTCCTAAATATGACTTACATGATCTGTTTGATCACAATGCAGAACTGCTGTAAGAACGTAACCAAAAATACAGCTGGGGTAGATGCACATGTCAAAAACAGAATGCTCACAAGGGAAATAATCTGCTGCTGAGATTGATTTTCAGCAAAAGATATGAATAATCTTTCTCCTCAAAGGCTGCTGAAAACAATTCTACCTTGTATAAAGGCATTGCCAAGAACCTTACAGAAAGCAGACTGAGCTTTATGGGAAATATGCCCTGTTTCTTTTTGCCTCTGCTCCTAATTTTATTATGACTGCTGGCTGAGATACTGTTAAAATAATGAAAAAGAAGAAGAAGCAACTATTAAAACTCTTGAAATTAGAGGTGATCCTGAGACTCACAGGAGTATTAAAATCATAACAATAAAGTAATATCAGTGTTGAGGATCAGTTTAGAAATAAGACAGGAGGTTAATACAACACAAACCTCCAGCACTCTCATCTCGCCACTATGCCTCCCTGTAAATGAATCAGACAGTTCAACCAGTTGAATGATTGAGTTTTACCAGCAAGGCAGAGCAATTCCCTTTGAGGAACAGGAAGCTGAGATACGTACTTTTAGCCTGGGGAAATGTGATGAAAACATGCAGGTTCACTGTAAAGCTGAGATTTCTGTCTGCTTTTCTTCTGAACTGATCTTTCATCATTATTCTTGTTGACAGCCTCTGGCCTCTCCTCTTCTCCATCTACCCCAACACAAGTGACCAAGCAGCCCACGTTTCCTCTTGAATCCTATAAGCATGAGCCTGAGAGACTAGAAACACGGATTCATTGTTCTTCACCTCCGGACACAGGGCAGAGATTTTCTTTGCCTCCATCTCAAAGTGCAGCCAAGCCTCCAATCATGACACCAGCTCCCTGTGCTACCTCAAAACCCGTAAGTAAAGCGTGTGTCCAGTTTTCCACTAGGAAATGTACAGCGTTGTGTGTTAACTGCTTCTTGTATTACAGCCAATGGGCTAGAGTGCGTGTGTCCGTATTGTGGAACAGAACAAGAACAATGTCACAGGCTTTTCCTTTAGATTTGTCTCAGCTTTCCCAGTATTCAGTGCACAAGGCACTAGGAATTCAAAGGTGGTAGAGCCCCTCACGATTTACCTAAATAGCAACCCATTTTTGCACTATTCTCAAGTGAGTTTTGCAGTGGCTGCATATCCCAGCATACACAGCTGCTTTAAAGGATAAAATTTTATTTAGGATTGTCTTTTATCTCCCTCAGGAAGAGCTGATGAGAGAGCTAGCAGACAAGGAAAGCATATAGGAAAGAAATTCAAACTATGAGCTGCAGGAGTTCTGAATTCTTGTTGCCTCTGGAGTCTGAGATGACTGGGACAGCTGGTGACTAATGGTACTAGCTGCTATCACACGTCCTGCCCCAGCTGAGAGAGTAGGGGAAGAAGGGCAGCACTACCAGGGTATTTATCCATCCTCCCATGTCATAGGAGTGTCTTCACAACAGTGGTTTCTTCAGTTCCTGGGAATGCATGAACTCAGCAGTTGCTGGAAATACATAAATTCCAGCCACTGATATGCTCCATTGCAACACCTGTGCTGCATGCCATTGTGCCTTCTCCCCTCTCCTTAGCCAGCCTGAGCCTCAGAGGCACCACTCTTTTTTTCTTTGCTCCTCTGCCTTTTGCCCCTATCTTTTTCGAGTGAATTCCTCTGCATTAACTACATCTTTCCATTCCCCTGCCTCATGGAGCTAGCAGTCTGTGAGCTGTCACTGGAGTTAACTACCCTGCATCTGTCTTTCTCAGCTTTCCTTCTTTATTTTTTTTTTCCCTCAGAATATAAAATCTTTGACAATTTCTATACCTATAAACCTAGAACTGTAGAGGACATAAAGGTTCATGAGGTCTTCTTCCCTGTTGAACAACTGCAAGTTCTGTTTTGTTCCAGTTCTTAGTAATTTATTTAAAAGCAGGAAGTTTCCTCCCTCTTGCTGTTCCAGGATCTGAATACGCTAACACAGCAATCCCAAAATCATTTTGCTTTTGTGGTAGGAACATCCACAGCAGCAGCCACAGCAGCAGCCACTGTTATGCTGAAAGTCTTTAGGTACTAGATCAGTGTTCACATACTACTTTCAAGTCGCTCACATGCATCCAGTAAAACACATACCTTATTTTGGGGACATCTTTTGTAATAGTTAGGAAATCTCTGATTTTCAATCCAATTTTTTTATAGACAGGTTATGACCATTTGCTCTTATTATTAATAGCCATTTTCATTCATCGTTTGTTACATCCTGCTGTACCTGTAGCCAACCTTTGTTTCTCTAGATTAAGCAAACCAAACTCTCCTACAAAATACAGACTTTGTGTTGTGCTTCTATGCAAAAGTAAATAGTTAAAGTAGTAAATAAAATAAATCCTATCTTTATAGTTTGGGAACTCCAGCAGTAACTTTCATGACTGCCTTTCCATGTCAGTAGTAGACTTGGAATACATAAATTATGAAATTCAAGGGCATGTAGGACAAACATAGCTTTGGTAGTTTTCAGTCAATCAGTCATATTATTTGCATATGAATGTCTTTATCTGTATTACACAGCTACAGAGGAGTCTTTTGTACCTGTTACAATAGAAACAGGGAAACAACATAATCTTAGCACATTCCTCTAACCAAAAGACTGAAAAGTTTGTTTTGTTTTTAATTATTTGCTGATTTGGACAATGTGAAGTTGAGCAGGAGATGCCAGAATAAAGAAAGAGAGTTCCCAGCAAGTACTTATGAACTGTTGTGGTTGTATGTACAAGAGAGAGTATGGATGGAAACTTGGTATGCTGGACTCAATTATCTCCTGTTCAGAAGTTACAGAAATACAAAGGTGGTGTACCACCTGAGTATCTGTGCTTGGTACCCTCTGGTAACAGTGAGTGTGCAGGACTGCCAGTGAATCATTAGGTTTTTGGGTTTGCTTGGGAACAGATGTCAGCAGCTACAGGTCTGTGAGGAACAAGGCCCTGGATGTTTAATGTGCAGCATTGATCAGAGAAGTCTGCCATGCTTTTCTAGTAGGAGAACATGTTAGAGAGGAGAAAGGCTGAGTTTCTGCAGAAGGGCAAGAATCTAAAGCTGATGGGTGTTCACTCAGGACTGTTATGTCTTTTGATCCCTGTTATTTACATGGCATCCTATTACAAATATAACAGCAGTAGACCAACATTCTTGATTCAAGTACTGTATTTCAAACATCTCATTTATTCTGAGCTGTGTGTTAGTAAATAAATGTTTTCACAATGCACATGCCACAAGCAAATCTGTAAAAAGGCAAACTCAATTTCTTTTTTACTTAGAACACCATTTCTTGGCATGACAATTCCAGTTATCTTAAAAGTACACAATAAATGATATGATAAATAGTTTCATAGTGGCCATGCTGTAAGATGATCACTTTAATGACAGGGAAGCTTCCACGTATATCTGAAATAAGAAGTTGGCTCTTATCTACAGGGCTCTTTCAACTTAAATCTCATTTATTTATTACATTGTTTAACTAATGATGATAACATGTGAGATTCTAGAACTATTATAAATGATTCATGATTCTGTATGTACTGCAGTAGCAAAGAGGAACCCCTGGACCCAGACTTAGAATTATTATTGGAAAAAAAAACCCAAACACAGAACAGCAGATAATTATAGGAAGGTGCAGGACTTGGAATTTATCTTAGCCCATTTTTATAATTAACTGCATTTGAAGCTGCCTGTGTACTTTTTTTCTATGTCTGACACCTTGCCACTGAATGGTTAAATCTGCTTAGTAAGAGGACAGAATAAAAATGTTTATTTCCAGCAGATGTAATAAGAACTTCTCATGTTTTAGCAGCACTTAGAACAGTGTGTATCTTGATGTGATTTTGAAGCCTCACATTCTGGCACAGGCAATAAAGTGGGGAAGACAGTTCCTGTCAGACGGAGATCCCCCTTCAGTGAGTCTTACCTCAACACAGTATACAAAGCTAAGCGATTACCCTCATGCTAAATGGATGTCTGTGATAATCACCAAGGTCTGGATTTATTCCACCTAACTTTAGAAACCTATCTGAGCTGCTTAAGTTGGGAGTATAATAGCTCTAGTTGTCTGTATCCCACAGAGAGACATTTGCAGGGGATGAATCATATCTTCAGTGGGCTGAACAGCCTTTTGCACAAGTCATAAAGAGAGTGACTTTGTGTGTTGCGTTTTTAACTGAGGTACCTCTGTTAGGTGCCAAAAGCTAGGTGTGATGAGGCTGTGACATAGCATTGCAGAAGCTCTAAAAGGCTTTCTTCTGTGTAGGTGTTCCTAATGGTTGAGTTTGAAGAAAAATTCAGCTGATAAGAGATCAAAAGATACCACAAGATTACTGTGCACCCCATTAAATGTAGAAGGAGCAATTTGATTTTTCACCATACAGTTCATGACTCTGTACTTTGGCCCTGTGTTGTTTGTCTGTGTAACCTTCAGGCAGTAAGTGGTGAATGATAACTCTTCTCTATTGTGACATTACTAGCCATGACAGGAATGTAGAGAGGTTGCAAATTCAGTAACCAGCATTTGCCCTGTTTCTGCTTTGCCCATATTATAAAGTAGAATGTAGTATGATGAGCTTAACGTGGTTGTGTCCTTTTCATTTCATCCTTTCTTTCTCCACTAATGCATCAGACACTGTGAAAGTTGCAGTATTCCCTGTCTCCTGCGAACACAAGCATTTTTGTGGTACCTCATTTCCTGATCCTTATGGGTTTCCCCTTTCCTGGCTTGGAAAGAGTCCAGACCAAAGAAAGAAGATGCAAGCTCCAAATTGTGGAGTTGCCTTTGAGTTCTCATCTGGTGAAAAACCAGGTTGGAGCTTCCTCTATTCAGAAGAAGTGATAAAGGCATAGCATGCTTACAAATGGCCCTTTCCCTATGACTGTGTAGTTAACTGCTGTTCTCTAAACAACTTCTGAGCTGAGGAATTTCCCAGAACATTTTTAAAAAGAAGGCATCTCAGCCAGAAGTTAGTCTGAGACTTACTTTAAGCTTCTGTGAGCAAGTCCTGTTAAAACTGCAGATACAGCACACCGGAGGGACTGAAAGAATCTAGTCTGTTTTCATTTCACGAAGTCTTTGGTGCTCCAGCATATGGAAGAGGAGAGATGTAACGTACAGCAGAGACTCTGTTCTAGTCCTAGACACAAAGAGGGAAACAAGATTGTTTCTGCAGCTACTTGCTCGTTAAACAGTAGCACTTCCCTGCAAGGCTTTTCATGCTGTTTCTTAGCCAAAATGTAGTAAACTCAAAACCAGGGCTGTTAACTTGTTCAGCATGAAAGGCTACTACGTCACACCCTGCTACTGGCAAGGAGCCTGGGAACCAGGATATGTGCAGCAGCTCCTTCAGTTTGGCTTTCTCCAAGAAGCCATGTCACCTATCTGACCTCTGTAATCTAGCTGGCTGATTAAAGAGATTTAAATCTGATGAAGAGAACAGAAAAGTGTACTTTGATTCCAGTGTTGTTAAAAAAAAAACAACAAAACAACAACCAAAAAACCAAAACCCACCCAAGAGAATCAGCAGGCAGCTTCAGGAATTTCTTCTTACCTCTTCTGATGATGCAGCATACAGCAAGTGCTTTGTAATGCATAGGAATCCTTGCAGGCACGACTCAGACCCCTCGCTTCTGAAACAAACAAATACGTAGTACAAGAAAGGGAAGAAAATCAGACACCAGAGCAACGAAGGGTACCAGAAGAAGCGATTAAACAAGTAAGAATGTCAGGGAGGAGGCTTGAGTAGGTGGGAGGAGAAATAGCTGGTACAGAAAGAGGCATCCAAACTCCTGGTCTTAATACAGATTGTCTCTGTAATTAGGTGGCAAAGCACTGCCTTCTAAGCCACTGCGTAGTAATAGAAACCTAAGCTGTGTAGACACAGCCTGACATGCTAAACCCTCAGGAGCTACACTCAGCGTTTGTCAGTGGAAAGCATGTCAGTTCTCTGAGGGCGGGGGAAGCTGAGGGAAAAGGAAAGGGGGGAGAAATTTTATTGCAAAATGCACAAGCTGCAGCTGCAAAGAGCTCTCAGGTGGTGCCAATGCCTGAAATGTTATAGTGGAAGCTGTATATATCTGTATATATACATATAGAGAGAGATACACAATATGTGGTACCGAGGACATGGCTTAGTGGCACTAGGTTAGCAGTTGGACTTGATGGTCTTAAAGTTCTTTTCCAACCTTAACTAGTCTATAATTCTGTGATTTTTGTAACACTGTCAGTTCCATTCATGCTATTCAATGCTAGAAAAATTTTCCCTTGTTATATTTTAGTAACTTAAATGACAGGGTATGTACAAAGGTTTTCTGTGTTAAATATTATTATTTCTAATGCTGGTGTCAAGAAGTAGTTCTCCCTTTGTACTGAACAGTATTGGAATGTCTAAATAAAACCTGAATTAAGATAAAAGAACTTAGGAGGATTAATCAGCCTTTCCCATTTACTGGCGGGTTCCTCTCTACAGCCCCCCAGACACAGAGACACATTTTCTTCTGCCTTCCTTGGCTGAAGAGGCTTCTGCACAGAGCCAGGGAAAAGATGAGCACTGACTAAATAAGAGTAGGCAAAACTCCAGCTCATTCAAATTACCACACACCAGTATCAATACTCCAACAAACAGAACAATTTATAATGTACATGGAAGGATTAATAATAATAATAAAAAAAAAATAAAAAAAAAAAAAAAAAGAAAACTCCAAGGAAAAAGGATAATTTTACAGTGGAAATTTACCTGGAAATTGCAGCCCTGGCTCACACGTATGGTGTGACACCATCTAGTCCAGTATTCTGCTTCTGGACAGCCATCAGTACTACACACCTCCAAGGAATCTGAATGAATTTGTACAGTCAGGGCTAGACAGCCAGGGCTAACCTGTTTATGGGCAAAGCTCCTCCTTAATCCCTGTTCTTTAAAGATTAGTTAATGCACTGAAGCATGAGCAGGAGAACTGTCTACCTCTGCACTTCCAGATTAAACATGCAAAGTCTGATTCTGAGGTCGTTTGTAGTTGGTGTAAAGTACATGTCATTTTAGGCACCCCAAATCTAAAGAGAATAAAAGTCTTCTGATGCTTTGTAAACAACGCAGTATGAAAAAAAGGCATGAGTTCAGAAAAAGCTCTAGTATTTCAGTCTGGAGAGTGAGAAGCATTTTGTTATAGAGTCATCTACCCTAGTTACTCTCCTCATTTACTCCTGGTGGAAACACCAGATGTATTTTGAGAGGCCATCCAGTGCAGGTAGGAGAATTAGCTCACTCAGCTAATAGGTAGGTGTTAAATTTGGCCTCTATAAGGTCAAACCAGACTGAACTGAAAACTTTGGAGACATTTTTTGAAAATGACTGCATAAAGCAACACATACTTTTTTGGAGGGGCTCATGAAAATGATTCTGCTGCAAAATTCAAATCCCTTACTGTTAGCAGTCTCGCTCCTCTAATCTATGCCTGCTGCATTCCTTGGGGGACCCTCTGTACCCCTAAGATGAATCTGCAGATGTTGCACATAAGAGAGTTACAGTGTGCTAAAAGAGAGGAGTACAATTGCCTATTTTGCAGCCTATCCAGCTTTCCTTGGTTTTATGTGGAACAGTTCTGAGAGGCTTTTCTTAGGAGGAAGACCAAGAGTTACAGTTGTTCATAACCTTACTGAGCACTGAAAGAAACAGCCTAGCTAAAGAAAGAGTTGAGCAGCTGGTAACTGAGAACTAGGCATTAAGAATCTTAAAACATTGCTTCAATTACTAGATGTCTAAAACATGAATTTAGGAAGCTAAACAAAGCTCCTGGGAATCCTGGGCCAAATTTGTTGGCTAGAAAATCAAATCGAAGCTCTAATCATGTCAGTGCCTTTTAAAATAAATGTCAGTGCATCACAGACAGAGAAGACATCTCTTAATGACATCAAGAATTAATAATAGAATCTGGGACTAGTGTTTCAGTCTGGTTTGAAACCAAAGTATTGTTTGCAATAACAGAAATCAATGCACTCCAAAAATCTACCAAAAGCCTTTCACCAACTACAGTTGTGACAGTGATGATTCCCAGGGAATAAACAAAGGTAATACAACCCTGGCAAAGTCACCCAAAAAGGATTTTCATGAAGCTGTGGTGTGGTGGGTTCCCAATGTGCTTTCTAGTTTTCCTTGATAGCCTTCAGACTTAAGTCGGAATTCTCTGGTGTTCATCCCATAGCTTCTTATCTCTGCTAATCATCCCTGATACATATTGCTTTTCTCCCAACTAAGGAGCTTCTCAGTGAATCAGCCTCTTTCTTCCTTGGTCATTCTAGCAGGAAGGGGGCTACCACTTTCATTTGTATTTTGCTCAGGCCTCCCCTCTTTCCAATCCTGCCTTAGGTCAGAGTCAGCCAAGATGCTTGCTTTAACTACATCTGCTTTCATTTCCACCTCCAGGGAATTCCTATTGCCACCCAAAGAGCCACAGGAGAAATCTTGTTCTGCTGTGTAGTGATATTCTCACAGGCCCACAACACTTGCCCCTGGAAAGAGCTGATAAGGTTCAATATCCCATTCCACACTTAGATCTAAAAAGTACATGAGAGACCATGACTACAGATTATTAACTCCATGCTTACTGAACCTTGCTGAACATCTGAATCTTTCAGTGATGCAGCAATTTCTGTGCCCCAGCAAAATGCATAATTCCTAAATGAAAGGATCTTATAAAGCCCTTACAGCCACATTCATGTAAGTTCATTTGTACAATGACAACCAACAAAAAGACCTAGCTTGACACAGAAGTTTTGTAATAGGGATGTTCTCCTTTGACATACAGTGCCAGGTACAATACCCAAACCCAAGAAAAGTGTGAACTAGGACAGCAGAGCATGACAAAAAGCAGAACCTACATGCTTTCGCAACCTCCAGGACAACTTTACCTGCAAAAACATTCTTCTTTCCAAATCTAGCAGAGAACATGCTGAAACCTTTAGCCATCTGATTGATAATACAATTTAAAATTTATGTGTAGACATTAGCAATTCCCATTTCCTGCCCACCCCCTTCCAGACTGAACTAGTCAGCAGTGGTCCACATGACTCTTTAATCAATGGCTATCAATCAATTACACTGATTGAAGGACAGTTTAAAAAACATTTGGTCTGTGACCCTACTAATAAGAACAGTTATCAGGTGCTGAACCTGCCTGGTTTCAAACACTGGAGATTTGGGAAAAAAACCCCTGTGAATATCTTGGGTGCTGTTCAGTTCAAGTCTTTACAAATCACTGAATAGCTGTTTACACATGTATATGTCAGTATAAAATATCCTTCTCACATCCTCCACCCACACATCCCTCTGCTTTTAAAAGCAGCTCCAGCCAACAAACTGAATATGCATTCTTTCCATTTCATGCATCTTATCGTGGGGAAATCCTAGTCCCAGATTTCTAGACTCAGAGACAGAGCAGAAAGCAGGAGCTGTTTCACAGTGCAGTGGGAAAAAAAGAAGGATTCTTGAGGTCATTAATGAGACAAAGGCAACACAGAAGGTCTCTTTTGCAAAGCACTATTATAAAAAGCATAGGAAATATG
>JAVHNF010053570.1:0-14939 GCA_034783455.1 Micropsitta finschii
ATTTTTTCTGATGCCTGGGACATGCTGCTTGGTGTGGTTTACATATATGTAACTAATGATATATTTATATCGTTAATAGAGGACCGTCTTTGGTTGATCTTTCAGTAAGCAAAGTTATATTGAAAGCTTTAATTACAATGATAAACAGCATTTCTCAGTGTATGACCCTAATATGTTAGCAAGTTAGTGTTTATTAATAATGGCTATTCCTAGCTGAAACTTAGAGCAAAAGGGGTGTAACCAATGTATACAAGTATTTAAAGCAAAATCCCCTAGAAAGTTTTTTGGTTTTGCTTTTTCCCCCCAAGCAGGAAATGGAGAGTTTTAGAACAATGATTTGAAAGAGATTTAAGATTGTATTTTTGGGAGCTGCTAGCTGAGTTATTTAAGCTGCAGAGGGAGCTGATCAAGAGCTGTGCTAAGTTTATTCAACTTTTTCCTGTTTCCGAGTTCTGCTTATGGGTAAGGATTAACATCATCATGATGGAAACATGAAGACCATACATGGGATCTTTGTAAAGAAAAATAACTCCCCAGGCTATGGTTTTAAGTATATTGAAGAAATTGCTTGAAACTGTATGCTTTGGATTTATTTTGCCTTCAGAACTCTTGCTCTTTAACATAAAACTTTATTTATTTGTTTGTTTATTTATTTATTTATTTATTTATGCTGCTAGCTGCTGCTGCTGGATTTTACCATGACCTATATGTTGCTTTTTATTTCTGCGTCCAGCTAGTGCTGTTCTGAAGCCATGCTCACCACTGTTGCCATGGCACCATGGTATTGTTTTGGGCTGACCCCTGGTGCCGTCTTGTCTTCTGTCTGGTTTGAATGCCTCAGTTAAGCATTTCAGTCAGTCAGTTGAAGCTGAAGCATGAAGGAGTGTGATGTAACAGTCTAATCTGGGAAAGACTGAGATCATAAACTGAAGAGGGGAGTTGGGAGAAGTAGTGGAGATGTTAGTCCATTTATGACTGAGTGTATGTCTACCATGAACTTCTAATGGATCTTAAATAGACCTTGAGAAAGTAACACTAATTGCTTTGTACCATCTGAATCTACCTAAAGACTGTGTATGTCCTCTTGGGTAGAAATATTTCCTTTTACCTGCAAGCACAAAATTAGACTATCACAGTGCATGCAACTGTGATTACTTTTTTAGACTCCTGGAGAAAATAAAAGCTTGTTTACAAGACTGACCATTCTATTGGGAGTGCCTGATCTGGCCATCTGCTTTGAATTTGTTCATCTCCTGTTGGTATCGTGGCCACTGTTACTAGTGAAGCCCAGAGCTCACTGATAGGTGGCATTGCCTTCTTTGCGAGGGACTGGAGGAACTGGAGCTGCCATGCATGGATCTGTCTCTGACCTTAGCTCCCTGAGGGCTGGCTAGCAGGGAGGGCATGCAGGGAGAGTTTTGAGATCTGAGTCTGGCTTCCTCACTTAAACACAGTTACAGACAGCTCTGGCTGTAGCTGAATTAGCTGAGCCATGAATTAACAGGTCCTTGTCTTCTCATGTCAGCTGCTGTTACAGCAAAGTTCATGATGCAGAGCACATGCTACTTGTACCAGTAATGTCATCTGGAACTTTTTTAGCTGTTTGCTAAGAAGTTGGTGTACAGGTTTTTAAAAATATGAATAGTTACTTTTACAGCTAAATGAATTTGGTATTACATACATTTTGCTTTATCCCACCCAGTTTGTCTTCTGCTGAATAATATAAGAGTTCATTGGTATTTGAATTTGATCATCTTCCACATGTGCTGCCAGTATCTGGGGTATTGGGAAATAGAGGAGGATACAGTTCCTGAATGATGAGATTGGGTTGTGTGTGGCATTGTTCCTGTCAAAACAATTATTTTGACACTACTGGAATTTTGCTCTTACCCAGCTGATAAAATGTTAAGGGCTTAATCTATTAACGGTGGCATCTTTTGAAAATAAAAATAGAAATCTAGTGTAGTGGGTCTAGTGCTACCAGGCTTTCTTCCAAGTTTGTAATGGAAGAGAGAGGGTAACAACAAAGCAGAAAGTGTCAAATGACCTGACTAACTTGTAAGTGAGCCTGCATATTTCTGATCCCTCTTAAGGTGGGGGAGGTTTTCAGGGATGGAAATAACTCATGAACTTCAGAAGCCCTCACAAATGCAAGCATTGTGCTAGTTTGTAGGTGTATATTCCAGAGTTACAGATTTCTCTTTCCATATGGAAGACCTGATGATGGACTTGATATGGTCTGGATTACCTTCTCACGCTCAGGTGTGTTGGTAGAACGTTCAGAAAAACTTCATACATTGTTTGTTCTTCTATTGTGCTTTATTCAAATCAGTATCTTCCACATTGAAACTGCAGTTGTCTAAAAATACTAAAAAGCTAAATGCATGTATTTTAATGACAAAGTTATGTTTAGGAATTTGTGATATGGAACATAGAAACAATGTAACTATATAAATCCAAATCACTGCTTTTATGACAAGTCTTGCCTGTGAACTAGCTTATTTTTTGCACTTGCTGTACAGATTGAGTATACTCAAAATTTTTCAGTATAAGTATGGGATAGAGCCAGTGCTAAAGGAAAACAAAATCTGTGTAAACATGGATAGTAGAATTTTTATGTGTAAGCATGAATATAGCTCTAATAGCTCAGAGTAACTGAAAAAGACCTTAAAAAAATTAAAATTAAGTAGAGTGGTTTAGCAGATTAGATTCATGGAGGTTAATCTTTTAGGGGAAAGAAACCAGAGAAAGGAGAGAATCCATTAAGGTAGCTGATAGAGGAATCTATGACATCTGTGAATGATTCCAACTCTTGCATCCCAGGTTTTTAAATGTTAGAAAGCTAGAGTTAAAATTATAGTTAATTAGTGTTGAAAAAGGTGCTGAAATTGAGGTGGGTGGGAAGGTTCCCTTTTTCTGGAGGGGTGGGTTCTGTTGGTTTCTTTTTTCCTAGGAATGTTTTAGAATGCTCTCTAGGCTGGACAGGATGGGAAACACATTCATTCCACTGAAATGTGTTTTTCCTAAAGATATTCTTATTGAAAATTTTTGTGCTGCTTAGCTGATACGTTTCTAAAATGTGCTCAAACAAAAGCCTTCCTTGAAAATGCATGTTTTCTGATTGCTGGCTCCACTCTTTAACGTATTTTGTGTTTCATTGGTTAGAGACACCTTTCTAATCCCAGCATTAGAGTTTCAAATGGAGCATGTCACAATTTAAAGTAATTGAGAATAGCAAGTAATCAGTCTTGTAAGCACTGTTCATCTTTGCTTTTTGCTGTTATTGTTCCTCTGTACATTATAATTGTGATATTTATTTAATTTCAACAGTTCTCACACTGGTATCTTCTAAAATTTCAGGCTTGAGTTTAGTATTGCAAGCATGTTATCTGAAATGATAATAAATTGCTTGAATACTATGAGGGTGTGGAAAAAATGAGATCTGTTTCTGAGAAGTTGAGGGGAAAATTCTCTGTAATGAAGTTTGTGGCTGCTTCAAAGTTAAATGTGAGACCTGTTATACCTGGATATTCACTACTACTTACATGTTTAATTAAAAGTATCTATCAGAAGAAAACTTGCTCTTTCACAGTTGATACTGCAGTTGGTGAGATAATCTGTTCTACAATCTAAGATTCCTTCAGATTATTAGTATTGAAGGTTTTGAGCTTTTGTACAAATCTGCAAAATATCAAAAAACTCCTCGGTTACCTTAGAAAACTACATTATGTGATTCCTGCTGAGAGCAAAAGAAAGATCGTGCTTGTTTTACATGCTGTCAGGGTCTCTGGGCAAGCTTTATGAGTGTAATGAACTGAGAAGTTCTGGTTATTGCTTACCCCAAAATAACAACAAAATGAACTATGTGCAAAAATCAAAATTATTGTTGTGATTGTTAGAATGATTCTGCTACTATAATTCTTCAACAAATGGTGTTTTTAACAAAATGTTTTTCCATACTGTAGAAGACTAAAATGTCTGAGAGGTTTTTTTTTTGGGGGGGGTTGACACTACAATTTTTAAATGTTTTTGAAAGATAAATCCAGGGACACAAGGCATAAAATAGCATGTTAAATGAGGGATAACTTATTTTAACATTATGATCTAAATAGCTAAAAATTGTAACTATTACTTCACTGTTTTTTATTTTTTTTTTTTTTTTTTTTTTTTTTTACTCCTTTACAGTTATAGGGAAATTATTACAAAGATATCTTCAATACATGTGCTAATAAGATTTATGGAAACTAGTCATTGAGGGTGTGTTTAACCCTCCATGTGGATGAACTGCTTGTATTGAATGAGTTAGGAGTGTAAGTGGGGTGGAAAATGTCAATATCTATGGTCTTATTTTACTACTACAACCCTGGTTGATATGGCAAGTCATTAATTTTTAATATTTGTAAAAAAAAGTGTCAATTTCTAATTATGAAAATCTATAGGAGGATTTTAAAAAGCTTACTATATATTTTTCAGGAGGGAAAAAGACGTCTTCATGTAAGATTTAACATCTAAAGGCTTTATATGAGGTTGGAAAAATACTCCTCTTTTTTAATGAATTTCATGAAAGTTAATAAGCCACACTGTGTTCAGACAAGGTCTTGCCTCTTAAGTCATGTTTTCCTACTACTTCTCATTCTTTGAGACCATTATGTAGATCTTGTGATGTCAGAGTAATCTCCATGGCAACACAGACATCATTAAGATGAAGCATAAGCAAAGCTGTCTGTATTGAAACCATTTATGAAAACACATTTATTTTATTTTTTTTTTTTTCAAAAAAGAAGGAATATTAAAAAAGGTTAGGAAAAAGCTTTCACCTTTGAATGTTTTCCAAGGTAAAACGAGAACTTCAAATTTAAAAATAAGGATATCTTTTTCTTTTTTTTTTTCCCAAGTAAGGATCTTTTCTGTCAGTCATTCCAGTGAGGTACCTGGCTTCTAGCTTTCTGTACTAGAGAGGCTGCAAACTTGAACTGCTGCAACAAGCTAAATTTTGTTAATGCCACTGCTGCATCCAGCTTTGTTTGTTTATATATGTGTTTACAAACACAGATCTTGATTTTCATAAACACATTTCTCTTGTTTATGAAAGGGTCATAAAAGACCCTAAGTTCTGCCATACTCAGTCTTGCAACTCACTATGATGTTTAAATTAATGACACTTTTCAAAACAGTAGTCTCTACTAAGGGAAAATGAAGATCACAAGACATATGCTTCAGGGGCTGACTGACGGGACCTTCTCTGGGAGCAAACCTCCAGAATCTACCCAATTTCAAATTATTTGCTGGGGGGTTTCAGGAGCTTCTTTTGAAGTGCTTTCAGTAGTCAGCTGTAGATTACCAGATTAATGCAACATTTGATCTGGGTTGCATTTACGTAAGAAATAAAGAAATCCCTACAAGTATTGTCTAGATAAAGTACTCCAGTCTGTCATCTCTAAGGATGCTAACTAAATGTGTTCAAGATACTGAAGAAGTTTACTAAAGCTTTCAGCTAGAGTGCAAATTAACTTTCACACATTTTTAGCAGGAATTATTTAAAGCATTAATATGCTATAAATGTGCTTATCATGTAATTTTTGTGTCCTTCACATGGACTGGTTAGTTGTCAGGTATTCTGCCTAGCATGCTGAGCTCTTCCTGCTGGAACAGTGGAGTTATTGCCCTTACACTGTGATCCCTGTTCTGGCAGAGGGTAGTTGGGTCCCAGGTCAAGCAAGGAGCTGCAGTGACCATTGAGGCTTTTTTTTTTTTTTTTCTCTTGAGAGACATCCCTCCCAAAGTATTATTAAGTGGCATGTACTTAGATGTGATGTTGCAAGTGAGTCCCTTCCCTGACACATGAGCTGCTGTATCCGAGACTGTAAACATCTAAGCTATCGCATGACACTGGATAAGTCTAATCATCCTTATCCATGGTATGTAGTGAGCTCATGTCTCCAGGATTTGCAAACAGTGACAGGTCTGCAAATGCCTCTTCAACTCAGATTCCAGCTGCCAGCGTTTCAGTTTTCCTTTCAGCTGAAGAGCATTTCTATAAAGTAGCTGTTTGCTCTTGCTGAAAAAAAAAACAAAAACCAAACACCCTGAAAAAGATGGTATGTATAATAACATTGTGAAAATTCAATATATTAAAAGGAAAAAATGGTTAATCTACTGATTATTTTGATTTGCAGATGACCTCCAATTTTAATTAAAAGTAATATTTAATACACGTCAAAAGCATCTTGGGCTTCACTTGAATATTTACTTACTTTTCCTAAAACACAGGCACTAATTCAGTGAGAATTGAAGAAGCCAGCCTATATTTTACAGAAGATCAAATTATCCGATAATGATCCTCTGTCTTTTAGATGACAAACCCTTGCTTTCATAGTTTCCAGTGTACAGCTCTAAGTGTGTGGAGGTCTGCTGCTACCTTCCCTCCTTGCATCATCCCCAGTGGAGGGCTGTTTGCGTCAGAGCTGCTCTGCATGCATGAAGGGCTCTGTCTGTTTTTTTTCTGAGGGGTCAGAAAATGGCCATGCCAAACTTAGTTTTCATCAGAATGCTTAAGCCTCCCCCTAGGGATGACTTGTGCATGTATACACACTTCTGAATGGTAACATTCTCTAAAAAATACCTGGCAAGGGCAAGTTGGGTGGAGGAACAGTCTGGCTTTCACAGCCCATTCCTGTGAAACCCTGCTAAATCTAACTTGGTTAGGATAAGCCATTAAGAGGAATTGATGTTTTTCATTCTAATGTGTAAGTACCAAAATGAAATGTGGTGAGTTTTAGTCAAAAAGCTAGAGGAGGAGGTACTTGACTGAATCTCCCTTACTATCTCCAGAAGTGGCAGAAGATAGTCCCCATTTTTTGTCCATCTAGACATCTACTAACTACTGCTCTCTAGTATTTCATTTGGGAATTCAGCATGATTGGCTTGCTTTAGAACTAAATCTAATGTGTTTTGGCATTGTTGCAAGTTAAATGCTGAATACTGCATTAAGATTTGACTTTGGGATTTGTGAGAGACCAGACATTCTGCTCATATTTGTTTCCATATCATCAGAGAATAATGGATGGAGTGATGGAGAGCAGCTGCTAGTCATGGCTGAGGTCATGCAACTGTAAGGAGGAAGCAGTGCCATGCAGCATGTGCAGCAAATAATCTGTTCAGAGGAATGGTGACTCCACTGTGCCCTGAGTTTGGGAAGCACAATTTGGAAGTAGAGGGTAGAGAGAAGATGGGAAACACATTAGAGAGCACTTGAATATAAGTGGTGATGGTAGTAATAGCATTTGCAAGGTTAGGGCTAACTAAAAGCAAATGAAGACTCACTGGCTTACATAACTTCACATTCTAAGTATGCTTAATGCAGTACCTCTGTTTTTCATTTTGATAGTTTCTGTGATTCTCCTAAATGTAGATGTCAACCGAAGCAATGTAATTTTTACAAGAAGAGTTTGGAATATTTGGTTTATGCATTGGCAAATATTCCAGTGGTGATGTTAAGCCTATTGCATGTCCTATTTGAAAACCTCAGAACAAAGAATGTTTTTGAGTATCCGATTTCCTAGTGTTTTGACATAAATTATTGCAATACTCATCCATAATATTTCTACTTTTAATATACTGTAGTTTGATTGTTTTAATCAAAATTTACATGGAATTTATTTCCCTGTAGAAATGTATCACAGAAAACTCTAAGAACTAGCGAAATAAGAAACTGTGTTACTTTCATTGTTTCTTGTGTTAGAGCATGTGCAAAATGCAATATGATTCTTAACTTAGAGGAAATGCCAGTTAAATAGTTTATCCTAAACTAAACTTTGTTGTGAATGTTGCATTTAAAAATACATAAAACGATAACAGTATCTTGCCTTTTAAAGTGGGCTGAAGAATGTGCATCCTATAGATGACCATAATTTGTGGAAGTTTTTTTGTGAGACTTAGATGTAGTTTTATTATAGACTTGTAGTTTAATTATAGACTTGGTTATAGACTTTATTATGTAGACTTGTAATTCAACTGTGAATTAATTATCACTTTAAGCTAATCAAGGTAGTGAATAGCAAAAGAAATAAAGGCTAAAATCACATTATAGAGGAAACCCCTAAATTTTGTATGTCCTTTTTGAAAAATAGCTGTCACAAGTGAAATTGGGCTTTCTGTGAGAGATCTTTGAGGAAGGAATAAAAGGGCTTCTTACTGAGAAACCTTTTCTCAGTTTTCATTGTCAGTGGAGTTCAGATTCTGCATCACTTTTGATGAATGCATTCACATTCCAGTGCTGAGAAATAGCTTTCCATTTGGGAGCTGGGCTGATGTGAAAACAGGAATGTGGAGGCCCAAGGCAAGGGGACAGGGCTGAATGCGGATAGGGAAATATTCTCTCCTCAGTAGCTGCTGCCTCTCCTGTGAGCTTTGGAAAGATTATCTGTGTGTGCGTGTACGAGTATGTCTGGGGTCCTGGGGACATGGATGGGTCGCATCTGGAGAAAACTGAGTTGTCCTCCAGTGTCAGGATGATAATAGAAAGGGTAGAACAAGTCACCCTCAATACCTGGAAGGTTTTGATTATCTCTGTGTGTAAGTGCTCATAAAAATTAATGTGGTGCTTGTAGCTTTAGGTGTTTCATTTAATTGAGGTACTTTGTTGTTTTGTTTTATTAGTACATCTATTAAATTTGAAGGGTCTTAAAGTATTCTCATTTTGCTGTCTATGAGCTACTGACATACTAAAACCAACTGTAGTTTTATAATTGCAAAGGGTTTTCTGATCAAAACTGAAAGTGTAAACTTGGGGAAACATGGAAACCTTTAGCTTTCACTTAAAACTTGTCTTCTATTAACTAGTCAGTGTAAACTGAATTTTAGAATGTATTAGAATGAAAAAGAAGTTGTAAATTACTTATATGGGTTAAAATATCTATTTTGAGAACACATAGTGAGCAAAAGGTTTTCCTACTACTAATTAATTTATTTGGAAATAATGCTTTTGAATAGTGAAGTGGGAAATTAGACTTCTGTCAGTTGCTTTAGGGAATGGTAGTTATGGAACAGTTGCTTGGGGAGAACATATAACCTTCCAATAGTGGATTTTTTTATCATTGGCTTTCAAAATTGCTATTGTAAAGTGGATTCCTGCTAATCAAATAGCTTTGTGTATCTTTAAGGTTGTAGGGTTTTTAAGTAGTTTTATATGCACATCATAGGTTCAGTAGGTTTATGGGGAATAAATGTTACTGTGATAGACATTGACTCCAGAAGTGAAGCGCCTTTAGCACAGGTGCTGAGGGAGAGCATCTGTGAAGTTTAATACTCGGGGAACCTCAAGTCAGAGCCTATGTGGTAGCAAGAAAAAACAAGTGTTGGAAAAGCTGCTACAAAACAAAGTTCTTTGGGGATTTTAGGTGAGGCAGCAATATTCTAACCTGGCAGCCTTCCGGCTATCTAAATTACTGCTATAACCTCTACATCTCATATTGACAGCCACTGTTGCAAAGATAACTTTAAACTACCTTAGTTTCCTTTGGTGGAATTTCCTCATGCACATCATTGTTTTAGAGAAAATAGTTGCAAAGCTGGGATCCTCAAGTGTGTCGCTGACTTAATAGCTGCAAATGAGCTATTTTTAGGAGTTGACATTAATAAGGCTTAGGTAGGAAAAGAAGATTTGTATCTTAATGTACTAAGATAATTTTAGTTGAAATTATTAAGGAATGATATGATATAACCAAACATGAAGTGTATATTATGTAAAATTCTCTACTGCATTTTAAAATAAAAAATGTGGTTTAACCTTAAGCTCCATACTGAAATCATATATCCACAGGCTTACTTCACACTATAGTAAGGGAGGAAATAAGTTTGTCAAATCCTTCATACATTGAAACATGCTCATACATTTTACTTTAGCTAACCAGTGCTCATGTAGACTGTATTTTGTGATATATCTGGGTAGTCAAACCAGACAGATTTTTTATGGGAAATCTGTCATCAAAATTTGGAAAGAACAGTGTCTAGCAAAAGTTACTGAAATAGAGCTGGTATTATGAAGATATATCAGCCCTTCCACTGAAACTTTATTTGCTGCTACTGTTTGTGTGTGATACTTAGCATCCGTCAATCCAGCTTGCATGCCAGCTTGTGGTCCCTTGTATGAAGTTCCTCTCCTGCTATGTTATAAAAGGCTTTACAGATTGGGCTTTTGATCAGCTCCCTAAACAAACTATTATTGTGTGCTGGGTATTTGCTTCTTTTTACTGCTTACTAGTGTTTTAAATAACTTGCTTTCATTTAAATCAAGTGTGTTTGGTAGCTTCTTCTACCTAGTGTCTGATTACTGCAGCCAGGGATTTCAGGTAGACAAGAGTGTCATTGAAGTCCGTATTTTTCTCTTTTTTTTTTTTTTTTTGTAGCTTTTGCTCTTGGGCAAAGCTCTGACAAATTAATTTCGATAAAGCTTACTGTCTTTGATATTAATCTTCTGAACTGAAACCATAGGATTGGCAGTGCCCTAAGCTCCCAGTAGTTTCTCAAAGTTGCATGTCAGCAAGTGTTTGTATGATTGTCTAGGTATCAAAGCGTGGTTCTGCAACAGATAGTATGCAGTACTGTGGTGGTTGTTCTACCATAGTCAGAGTTGGACACTTCTGATGTGTCAAGACATAGTGGACACTCACAAGGTTTTCCTAATTTTCCCTGGTTGCATGAATTCCTTGCTGATGATGAATTTTCAGCAGCAGATTGGAAGTCAGGAAGTTCAGCTGATGTGGCATATTTGAGAAAAGAACTGCAACATCTGAAAGGTCATTTAACTTTCTTCTGTCTTGATTTACTTGTCTTGTTGTCTACAATGCTTCACAAAGATGAGAGGTTTTTTGCTACCTGAAGTGCCTTGCAATCTTTGGTCAAAGATAATATATACGTGTGATGTGCTGTCTGCTCTGCTAAATTCAGTGCTGTCATAGGAATCTGAGCAGTGCAGCAATGACATGCTTATTTGTTGTGAGAACCAGTGTGTTAGTAGGATCAGAAATAAAGAATTGTCTTTATAGTAATTTAGTACATGCCTTTTGTCTTATTATGTTGACTACCCTTTCCTTTGTGCTGAATCCAAATAAGTTATGCAAGAATAGAAAGGCACATCCAAAACACAGTTTTTAGTTTTTACTGTGCTTGCTAAACTTGAAACTTTTGCATGTCAGCAGCGATTAGCAATGGGCAAAAGTTCAAAGTTTGTACTTGCAGACAGTAATAGAGGAATTAAAAAATGGTGGAGTGTAAAGTGTATATACTATTTCTGTTGAAATTAGTGCTTGCTGTGAGGTTAGAAAATGGGCTGTCAAAAAAAATACAACAGTAGTATATTCTAGACCAAAACCAATGGTTACAAAGAAAGGACAAGGATCTGCAAGAAGAAAGGGAATATTTCTGTTTGTTTTCAATTAGAATATCAAATAGGTTGACTTCCTAAACAACATTTTTTACATTGTTATTTTTCAATCAATGAATTGATTTACTTTCTCTTTTCTCTCCCACCTTTCCTTTTTCTTATGGTAAAACTGTGCATGGATCATGCTACTAAAAGGCACTTTTGTAACAGTCTAGGGAATCAAGATAATGATTTTATTTTCTAGTATCTTTAAAAGTAGTTGAAATTGTATAAAATTCAAGATGGCGTTGTAGAGTAAAGCACTCTGTGATTTGTTGCTGGACTATAGGAGGAAGCATGTGTTTGCCTCTAGGAAAATAAACATTTTGCCAAGAGATTTCTTCATTGAATGTTTCTTTTCAAGAGGCCTAGTATTCTGGAGATTTTTTTCTATTGTGGAACTCCCATGTACCATTAAATGCGATTATTATTTTGATGAATAAGCACAGCTGGCATTTCTTTTCAATATCTGACTGCCGCCTTTTCGAGCTGTAAACGTGCTGTTGTCAAGAGATTAGCCTTTGGGGTAGCAAGTTAAATTGTTCATTTGTACTAATCGCCAGACAGGATGGAAGAATAAATTGGTTAGATAGACTGTTCCAAATGGTGTATGAACTTCTTCAGTTTGCTTGTTATGATATAAAGCTTAAAAAAGTTACTTTCACAAGCATCGAAGCTTAAGCATGTCACTGTGACTGTGCATTAGAGGATTGGTTAAAATTCAGATTTTACAATTTTAAGGACTCTGGTTTGTTTTTCATAAACAGATTTAATAGCTGTTGCCCTGTGACCTTCAGATATGAAGGTTTCACATGCCTGTTTCGAAGTGCCAGGTTGAAGGCTAGATAGTTACATTGGCCTTTGGCAAATTTTCAGGCAGGCTACAAGAGGGGTCCTGGGGTTCCAGATATTTAATCTGTCCTGCCTTCCTCTCTGCAGAGGGAAAAGTCTGGCATTGACCAGACAGGCTTAAATATGAACTACCTGGCGGGGGACACACATAACCAGAAACTAACTTCAGCTGGTTGTCTTTTCTTCCACTCCGACAGTGTACAATTAAGGATCTAATAACCATAAGGTCTTGTATTTCACTGAATTATGTACTGGTTCTCTGCATTCTACCTTTACTGCTGGCATTTTGAGGATTCTTTGCAGTTAACTTGTGGAGAGACATTCATTTAATTCAGGCAGAGCACTTCAGAAACTGAAACTAAAATAGCTTTCTATTTTATAGTACATGAAGCGAATTAGTATCAAGCTTAATTACAACACTGAGGTGGGAATGTGTCATGAAAGGCAGAACTAACTTTTGTCTTCATCAGTTCAATTTGGGAATACTCTAATGTTAAGCATCCTTATTTTATTAATTTAATGAAGTAATTAAAGTTGATCAGCCTTTTCATTCTTTCCTTTGTATGCTCGTTAGCTTTCTTTATAGAAATGCAGATAGCTTAGGAAACCTAATACTGTAATGTCAGAAGGTACTTGATCAAACTCTGTAATGTAGTTCAGAATCAACCGTGCATCTTCAGTAGACGGCACTTGATTGACACTTATTTTAATGTTAATAGAATTATTTAGCAAATATTCTTAGAAAAGTATGTAAATACAAATTACACAGCTCTTGGTGTCCTCGGGTATCATTTACTTGTTGAAGGACATATGCGTGAAACTTACATTGTTCAGAGGTATGTACATTTTTTCTATGCTTTACAGTATCAGGAGAAGATGTAAATATGCTCACAGGTTGTGTTATAGTCTGGGTTTTGTTCTGATTCATGTATTTTTCTTCTTCAGCTTTGGCAAGCGTTCTGCAGGAAGCTTCAGACGTGGCTGTGAATGCATTGTTTTGGAGCCATCTGAAATGATTGTGGTAAGAATTTCATTCAGTTGCTTTTAAATTTTACAGACCAGTTTGGTAACATTTCTACTTCCAATAAAACTTGGAGTCTTCGGTTTTGTACATTATCTTTTTCTAAATCTAAGATGTCATACGTAACTTTCTTGCATTCTTTGCACACATACTTGCATTATTTGAGTGATAAAGGCATCTTGTAATGTTTACAATATTTCTTGTAAAACTGAAGCTTCCTTGTGCTAGGAGAATAGCAGAACAGTTTGTGGTTTTGTTTTTTTTTTGTTTTGTTTTTGCTTTCTTAAAGCCGCTTTATTATTAGAGGTAGGCATAGGTGTGTTAAAGTATTAACCTCAGGTTACCTTGAGTAATTAATATTTGCTTGAATTAAATTTATTCTCAGCTGCCTGAGGTTTAGGAAGCACTTTGAACATTTTAACCTTCACCCAGAAAGTGGGTAGAATTTTATTTTGTTAGCAGTATCTGCTGTAGTCCAGTGGCAGAACAGCATCGTCTCTGATCTTGATCTCTAACTAAAAACCTAAAACTTCAGTTTGGTTTTTCCTCTATCACTGAGATAACAATCAGCTCATAATACAGGTATGATAATTATCTAAGCCATATATAGGTCATAGTTCAGATATAGGCTGTGACACTAAACACTTTTTTTTCCTAAAAAGTGACTGTTTCTGTAAAACTTGCAGAAGCGCAGGAAATTGTGGTATAGCTTTAGGCTTGTGGAAGAGATCAGGTTGCTTTTTTAAAGTTGATTGGTATAAAAAAAAGGTAGTTGTTTAACTTCATGCAGATGCAAGGCTTGCTTTTGTGGGCTCTAAGCTTTTTGCGATTTCACTGTAAACACAAAAAGATGGTTGTGTAATGTTAGGTTTTTCTGTGGGATGTTTGATGATGTATCTCCCCCTTCCAATTCTAAGTAAAAAATTCATTTTACAAAGCTAATACTACATAGTAGGAGAAAGAGAAGGCATATTTGAGGAATGCCAGTTGCCTTTTTTACTATTACTAACTAAAGCTTTCTGTAACTTTATGTCATTTACATTTGGACTGATGGATAATGTTGGGCCAGGGCCAGGTGCACCCACTTGTGCTTCCTTAGTCTTAAAAAAACCTCTCAAAAACTACCTCTGGAGTTTTGGGAAAGCTGAAATGAAAAACTTAAGGGAAGATACCAAGTGACAAATAGAGACTAGTATGGAAACTACCAAGTACTTTCTCATACCACTTTTCTTTTTGCAATGAGTGGCGAAATGTTTGTATTTTTAAAGAGTACGAATGGAAGGAAGGGATAATTTTGAAAAGTCATTAATTAAATGATTCAGTGGTGCAGTTCATACCAATGTTTATTTATTTGTTTATTTATTTATAATAGTGGCTTCACTCTTAGTGCTAAAAATGCAGGAAATTCAAAGATAACTGTTGTGTTTTGAAAAGTAGGATTTAGCATCATAGAATGGTTTGGGTTGGAAAGGACTTTAGTATCAGTAGTTCCAACCCCCAGGCGATTGGCAGGAACACCTCCCACTATATCAGGCTGCTGGAGGTCTTGTCCAGATTGGTCTTGAACACTCTTAGGTGTGGGGAACTTGCAGCTTTGTTGGGCAGCCTGTCAGTGCCTCACCACCCTCACAATAAAGAACTTCT
>JAVHNF010053599.1:0-15074 GCA_034783455.1 Micropsitta finschii
CTCACCACCCTCACAGTAAAGAATTTCTTCCTTATATCCAATCTAAACTTCCCCTGTTTAAGTTTGAACCCATTACCGCTTGTCCTGTCACTACAGTCCCTAATGAATAGTCCATCCCCAGCATCCCTATAGCCCCCCTTCAGATACTGCCCATTACTGCCCTCCAAACTTGCCTTGGCATGAAAATGGATACTGGCGGTTGTATATTTTTGGCAAGGGAAAGATTTTATTCTGGTGCAGAGGCCTGAATTTAGACATTACTTTGTAGGCTCTTGAGGTAAGGGTATTGGAGAGGAAACATTGAAACAGGTTGCCTTAACCTGAGTCTAGGTATCCATAGTAGTCCAAACATATTCTTGTGTTCTGTGATACAGGGTGGAGAGCATAGAGACTTTCTAAAAATACTTTCAAAGGATTTTTTGGAGGCCTGCACTGATTTGAATTGCACAGAAAACACCTATGTAACTAGGATGCACAAACTGATTTTCTGCTTTTCAGCTTCTGATGAAAACTTACCCCAGATGAGCACTTGCTGCCTCAAAACTTTCTACCTGTCCTGATAAAGCATTCCTACAGCCTGAGGAACCCTACCATGAAGGCAGACCTGTCCCCAGATAGCTATTCTCCATTCACTGTTTGGCCCAGAGAAGTGCTGGTTTTATCCATACAAGTTAAAATTACTTAAAAGCATTTGGGAGTGCCTAAACTGTGTTGTGAGGGCCTGTGGAAAGCCCAGGAGGATTTTGTCAGGAAAATTCTTTCATGGTCTCCTTGGGTACCTTACAGAGCCTGCTTTGATCATTCTGTGCCACATCTCGGCAGGTACCTCTTGCACAAGCTCTTTGCAGTTGTTGCCTCTCTTTCAGTACAGGAAGAGAAGCAAGATGATATAGGAAGGAATGGGAGGGACTGCTGTGGAAAGAGGAGAACTACAAGGAAGGAGGAGTGGTAGGGTCTGGATATTTTGTTCGGTCCGCACCAAACAGGGCTTGAAGGCTTTGTCCCTAGCTACTTGCATATCACTGACTGACTTAACTTTCCAACTCCTAATGCTTCTCTTTCACATAAACTCCCTTTTTATCTATAGGTGAATATCATAATTTTGCCCTCCGAGAAGACTGAATTTGAAATGCTAGATTAAAATCTACCCATTCAGCTTTTGCATGGCTTTGAATAAAGTATTCCTGCAAAACAAATTTATATAATGCTTTCCTATCACAAATCTAATTAACTTGCTAAAAGTCTAGGTATACTGCCCTAGCACATGATACACTTAACAATTTGGTTCATTTAATTACATATCAGGAACACTGAAAAAAAACAGTCTTGACACAAATCTTAAGTGCCTATTTGTCAAAAAAGAGAGGAAAACCTTTTACACCGTTTTATTCAGTAGGACAATTTTTGTTTAGTCTTGGAAATTATATTATATATACACCAGGTGAAGACCATTGGCACAAGTTCAGCTATCAGGTATGCTGTAAATACTGCAGATCCTTCAGGACAGTATCTTTAAAATCTCTGCTAGCAACAATAAGCATGTGAAGACATGCTTGTGTGTGCTGGTTTGTCTGTATTCCTGCTGTGAACGTGAACTCAAAGTCATTCTTATTTAAAATGTCAGACTTTTCAAACTTTATTCTTTGACTTGCAATATCTGTGTTCAGTTTCCTTTCCAAAGATTTCTGTATTTCCAAAGAAGAGCTAGCTGACAATGAGACTGTAGCTCCAGGATGTTTAATACTAGATCTTGAGTATTTCTGCCCTCTGCAACAATGCAAGTTTGACCCAGATTTCATGGGAACCCCCAGTCATACCCCTTCCAAATTATCATGGCAATTCCTGTGCAAACCAGCGTTCATTAAGGGACTAATGCCCCATATCCCAGTGTATATTGTGCACTTCAGTTCATTTATTTTGTATTTTACTTATGTTTATGTATAGGAGTTTTAACCCTGCTGCCTTGTGGGGATGGTTCCCAAGGAAGATGGCTTTCTGGTTTCAGAAGGTTACTGGGAGCCAGCACTGTCCTAAGGAATGAGAATCTGCAATACGTAGATGGCAGGTGACTGGTGATGACAGGATGGTGAGTTGGCCAAATGAAGATCATCATTCTTTGCAAATTAATATTATACTGGCTAGTTAGAAATAAATCCATCCCATTTCCAGTCAGTGAAATCTCCCATTCAGTCCAACGAATCTCCAAACAAGCACAATCCAGCTGTTGTATTGCATGTGATACTTGTGGATGCTTGTGCATCCGCAAGCAGACTTGTGCAGTTACAACATAAAGGGGGTGCTCTTTCCCTAGCTCATGCTCAGTTCTTTAATCCCTAATGCAACAGCTGAGATTAGAAGCATGATTCATGCTCACCTATTTTCTGGAAGCTGCCAGGGAGATGGATAAAAAGGCTATTGCTCTTTTCATTAGAAGCTCTTTGGAGTAATAAACGTCATATTCATTGTCAGTGCCAGCATCTGCATTCGGAAAATTGCTACCATCTGGCTAAAGTATGAGTTTGGAAGATGCATCACATCCTAGAGCATAGAGGTACCTGGAGACAGGCTTACTGGCATGATGAAGTTGGCCATGTGTGTCAGCGTTTCAGGGTGAGTTTGGGAAGCACAGATCCACAAACTGGGAGCAGTTTCCAGCTATTCAAGAATTCCGTGTTCCCAGAATATTGCTTGTCCCACACCCACTTTCTGACTTTGGCCCACTCAGATGCAGTGGCCTGACCATTGTCCTCATGCTGTCCACTTTCTTTAGGAGGGCTGTATTGTCACTGCACAAAACACAGACCAAGATACTACTGAGGAATTGACATGGTACCTGAAATCTCCCTCTCAGGTTGCAGTCAGGCTCTGTGGCAGCCAGAGGGCACAGGCTGTGGTTCCTCTAGGCTGACCCCAGATTCTTACTCTTTTCTCTGTGCTCAGTAATGAGCCTGAGATAGATGGGATTGTTCCATTTCACTGCATGGGTGCTGTCTCCAGAACCTTACCATGCCTCTGTGCACACCAGTTGAGATCATGGCAGTGCCTGAATGGTAAAGAATCACTTTTGGGCCAGCTCTGACTGATCAGCGATGCTATGCTGTAGTTTAATGTAGATGAAACAGTTTGTCAGATCTTGTGGAGATCCGCATAAAGGAAAAGAAAGATCCATGATGAAACAAAGCATATTGTCCCGAGCCTGTACATCAGGGAAGGCATCTAAGGACAGTGATTTCATAACAGTAAGAGTAAAAAGGTGTAGATCATCTTGAAAACCTTGAGGTAGATGCCCACTCACAGAACAGTACAGAAATGCCATGTCCACTCAGAGAGAAAGTGTGCTGGACTCAAAGGAGCAGATTCAGATTTTTTAAATAACTTTAAATCACAGCTGTGGCTCTGTATTGCATTTTCTGCCTGCATTACATGCAACAGAATCTAACGCAAAGATTACTTCATTACTTCAGCAGTAAGTAGCCTAAAAAGTTAAGCTATCACTTACCAGTATCAAAGTGGGTGAAATTATTGTGAATTGTTAAAATCATTGTATTTTCCTTGTAGCCACCATAGAAAATGCTCTGCTAGTGTTTCCTCAAAGGACTTCAGGTGAGACATTCTGTACCATAGCCCAGAAACTGATGCCTAGAGAAGTGATTTCTTGTCTCAAAGGGACTGTTTCTCCATCACTGTAGTGTAATGAAGAGTTCATATTAAGGCTGCAATACTTCAAATGTACAAGTGTGGGAAACTGCAAGATAAACAAGGTCACTTTGTTGCAGCCACACTTGCTGATAATAGCCTGTCATTGATTGCTTCAAATGTTTATAGCCTATGCTCGGTGTCTTCCAAATTGAGAAGGTATAAACTGTGATAAGTCAACTGCAATCCTATGTCTTGTTAAAATCACTGCTATGAATGTTGGGGTCACTCTGGTTTGACTGAGAACTGATATCAGTGCAGCATGAAGTGAAGAGAAGCTAAAGGCTTAGCAAGGGAACATACTAAGACATGTAGAGTACCACTGGATTTCCTGGTTAGCCAGGTCACATTGTGGCATAAGTCAGAGAATGAATCCCAAGCTGTGTTTAAGGACAGTTTCTCTTCCAAACCTATTTTCTCTCTGCACAGCTGAAAAGCATCTGGTAAGCAGTGAGAAAGGTGGCTTTAAGCAACTTAAGTCCATTCCTCTGATCCTGGGCCAGCTGGGGACTATTTAGCCCTCTGTATAATTCAGAGAAGCCTAAGGCTGTGCTTTCTGCTCTGTGCTGACATGCCTTCTTCAGAGAAGGTGGGAAGAGCAGGTGGTAGGGAGTAGGCATAGCCCTGCTTGGATTCTCCTATGTCTGGAACAGCAGAGCTGCAGGGCAGCTCTCTGCCTGCTTTTGTGCTGTTGAGGCAAATGTTACACGAAGTGTTGAGTCTGCTCTGCATGGAGCAATCAGTTAACTTCAGAGATCTATTTATTTATTTTAGCATAAAACACTTGAGGGCTTCTGATCTAGATGGGTCATGACTCAACAAATGCTTTACTTATTCCAGTATCATACCATGTTGCTGCCCTGGGCTTGTTTCTGATCTTAGGCACTTGAAGTGGAGTTTCGATAGCTGGGCAGCTTTGAAAATCAGCAAGTCAGACAAAAGAAGAAAATGAACGAAGGCGCAGCACACTCATTCAGCATAATTGTCTGACATCTGTAGCAGTTAATTGCTGGAGATGAGAAGCAAATAAATCTCTGTTTTATGACTACACAGAGATCAGCAGCATTACAAAGCAGGGTCTGTTTCACATAATGGCCAAGGAACAGGCACGAATTGATTTTCATTTACATTGTAAATAATGTGATAATAAGACAAGGCATTGGGCTCAGCCCAAGAAGTTTTCAACTTTTCTTGCTCCAACTACGTAGGTTTAAAGTGCAAAGAATGACTAAACCATCAAAAGGACCTTGCTTTAGTCTCTGAGCAGAGACTTAACTCCGACCAATCATAGTAACAAAGTTTATGTATATAAAATAAATTTTCTTGGAGAAGCTCAATGACGTCTTAGTAAATCAAGCAGAAAAAGGCTTACAATGCGTTAGCGTGCAGGAAAGGGAGAGCTAAGGCAGTTGCTCTTTCCCCTGCTGTTTTTAAAGCATCACTTGCACACAGAACAACACTGCCTGCTTTTGACTTAGGCTGAACTTCACTTCCATTACCATTGTCAAGTCAGCCATGCTACTGGTGCTACTGGAGGAGTCTTTGCCATTGAAATCAATGGGAGCCTGTTCTTATAAATGGGTAGACTTAAGGCTGAAGGAGAATCAGTCACCATATGTCTCATCTATTATTCTCCCCCTCTAAATATAGCCCGTGCTGTTGCTCAGAAGCTATGTGATGGGCTCACGCAAGCTGGGAAACCTTCCAATCTGATGTCATCACATGGGACATCCTGCCTGTGACAGTGGGGGCCTTATCCAGGCAGCTGGCCCTGCCATTCCCCTGCATGTGTATCCTCCCTGGAAGTGGGGGCCAGCCTTTGCTACCATACTCAGGATCTCCTCTCATAGCTGTGCTTTCCCTTCCTGAAACAAGAATATTCTGAGCAACTTTAGAATATACTGGAAACCACTGGAATTGCTGGGAACAAAGGTGGCCTGTTAGCTTCCCCCAGCCCAGATGTCAGGGTGAGTTCATTATAAACTCCCTACCCCCCTCATAGAAATTCCTGTCAGGAAGAGAGTTTGGAAAGGGGCCCAAACAGCTCCTCCAAAGACTATTCACAGATTGGCAGCCCCAAGTGTTCACTCCTTATAAATTAAGCCTATGAAACCATGCAGTTACTAAAAATAACCCATCTGGGTGTCTTTCTATTTGTTTTTCATTTTGAGGGGCACTGCAGGTATGTGTCACATTACAGTTTTTTGGCTAAGCAGTCTCTTTTTCAAGAGAACATAATATGAGTTCCTTGCAGAATAACTTGACTCCAGAACCTGGGATGCTAGAGAACGAAACTACTCCAGTTAGGATTCTCACACAGCTGTGAAAATTGATTACTGTAGTCATGGCTGGTGCTTCAGTACGGTCTCCCCTTGTTAGGCAACCAAGTTGTCCTGATGTTGTTAATCAGAAGAATGGTAATAGAAAGTGGTTGGCTTGCATGTATGAGAGTAGGAGACATACTTAAATCACCACTAAATAGTTCAGTCTTTAACAGGAGCCACTCTTCGACCCAATATAAGATTCAAAAAGACATTTGGAGAAGTATCTTTTGGAGATACTGTCTGACATGAGGCACAATCTCGTGTATACAATACGTGTATCTGGTCTTACGTAAAACTGTTAATTTACGTACCATTGCTATTTAAAATTCAAATATACCCCTTTTTCTGGCAGTATTCTTAAAATATGTATTTTAAAAGAAGGCAACCAACTATTCTTATATCCAAAACTTCCGTTATCTGACAAAGTGCAGATGGATCCTAAAGATTAAATCCTTGATGCTGCATTTATCCTCAATTTCCTCTATGCTAGATACCCTGTGTTTGTCATAGATATCTTTTACACATGGGAAGAGAATCTTTTGTTGTGCATTTTGTTAAGAGCCAAGGAACAAGAGAATTCAGAGAATGAACAGTCTAGTGCTAGTAGAGGTATGTCCAGAGTAGGAGGATCTATCATGTTGCTTCACTTGAGAAAACTCAAGGAACAAACACAGGCTTTAGCAACCTCTAGTGTTTCAAGTGTAGTGCTGTGATCTCAGTTTGCTCCAGAAGGAAGTTGTGGCTGTGGTGAATCCCTGCAGGCAATCATATAAGCCACCAAAAAAAAAAAGGGCAGCAAAGTGAGAATGGAATAGGAAAATTGTGGGAAGATGCCTTTGCGTTGTAGAGGAAGCTGTGTAAATAAAGCAAAAAATGGAAGCAACAGAGGTGGCATGTTTTCAGATGTGAAGAGCTACAAAATGAAGCAATTGTTGCAAATGTATGGCAAAAGATCAGCATATTTTCAGAATAAATGTGTTAAATAGGTCTTGAAATTCTTCTCATAGCTAAGGAAAAGGGAGAGAAAACTAGGGTGATTACTGAGAGTTCGTGGTGCAGTAGAGACTAAAACCAGAAGCTGAAATGAATGTACATGCTTGCCATTTTCATCCTGGGGTGGACCGAGCAGAAGAAAGTCAATATTGAAAATGTCCTTAGGGATGATGGGATTTGGTCAGCAATCAAACCTCTGACAGATCACCACAAAGCAAATAATAATTGAGAAAGAACTCCCCAAATGATAAACTCTGCTGCATCATCAGTATAACATATGCACTGTATTGGCTGATTTTAATGTGTATGCACCAGCAGTAGTGAGCTTAGTATCAAGGGATGTGAGAATGCTCTACTCTGACATACACTTTGATACTCTTATCTGCTTCCTCCAAGACTACCTTCTCTTCCACGAGCCCTAACCCTACGTCATGTAGCACTGTTGCCTTCCCCTTACATTTTCATAGGCACAATAAAGGGTAGGGAAGTTTTTCATGCCGAGCACAAGTCAGCTTTCAGAGTTTCGCATTCTCACTTCTGTGCCTGCCAGCACTTTTCTTCTTCCACCCCCCCACCCCCTCTTTTCCTGTCATGCCTTTTTGTCACACAGCCGGTGCATTAATCACTAATCTCTAGACCACACTAGGAGGTCTGAGAGAGTACGAGTGGATCACTCAAGGTGAGCATAACCAGTCTTACCTGAACACTTTGTCTGCAAGTGTCTTGACATCCTCGTAAATTAAAAGCAGCGTTCACCCTGTTACAGGCTGAAGAGTTACGGCTGACAGTAATCACTGTGCAGGATGTACACACCCAATCAATCAATCCCTGAGCTTGTTGACAAAAATGCTAGGTATGGTAATTTACTGTTTAAATATTGTGAAATGAGCTGGTAGTTTCAGCAGCTCCTAGTCAGCAGGTCTGGTATCACACACATGAACAAAATGTCACAATTGCTTCTAATCGGCAACCTTGTTGACAATCCCAGTAAAGGCTCTGGGTAATAGGGGCAGAGAAACTTGACTGTTCTCTTATCACGAGAGTGTGATGTCTTAGTAGAGACATGTAGAAAGCTGTCAGTGCTTGTCATCCATGCTAGTCTTCAACTGTGCTTAAAAATCTTCAACCTCCCAAATTATTAGTGGGTCTAGAATCAGTGAGAGTAGAAGGCAGAGAGGATATAAAGGTCTGAATGAGTTACTGTGCATGTAAATCTTCTGTGTAAAGTTTATTCATATACTTGAGCATTGCTTGGTTTTAGCAGAAAACAGTATGCAGTGTGAATGACATTTTTAAGCCTGAGTGCTGAGCTGGAACAGCCTATGTACCTATTATACAGCTACACACTGAGTCTTTAGGGGCAATGTACTGAGCACTTCTAGAAATCAAGCTATTTACTTGACCACATCTGAAAATATCAGCCAGCAATGACAACATGCCAGTTTTTGCAGCTAACCACATCACTGGGCTCAGGTGGGAATCCAAGATCTGCTTCAAAGGCCATTAAGTCTTTGAATTTTGGATCAGGCCTCAGTTAGTCCCAGGGAATCTAACCTGGTATAGCACTTTCTTCTGCCACGCTCAGCATTTAAACTGAACTAGCTTAAACTTGCTCGGGCTTGGTAAGAATCTCTAAGCCTTGCAATCCACTTACTGATACAGATCTTGCATCCACTTATACATTGCCTCTCAATTTGGCCATTGAGTCAAAAGAGATGCTATCTGCTTTACTCTCCTACCTTCTGGGATACAGAAAAGACTAACAGAAAAGCAGCATCAGGGATCATGTAAGTTAAAGTAGTGGGTAACTCTCAGAGAACCAAACCAGAAAAACTTGTCTTTCTGGAAAGTGCAGCCTTCTTTGTTGTTTTATTTAAGCATAGCACCTTCTAACATCTCTTTGGATTCAAAGTGGGGAAGACAGGTGATAATTTTTGAATAGCTCAGGAAACGTGTCTGGTGATGCTGTCAGTCAGCTTTCATGGCTGGTATAGAGCAAGGCTGAAATAATCACATTGATCCTACACATTTTGTATAACAGGCTGAAATAGTTTTCATTTCCTGCCAGCAGGAAGGGAGGGAAGGTGGGGGGAAAGGAGCGGAGGGAGTGCTGACTCAGGGCTGTTTTCTCCAGCAGTAGAACATGACTCTCTGAAGACTTACTTTAATATGCTCCCGTGGCATAGAAGGTTCTTTGTTTATTGTTCCATTTGCATGTGGATTACCCTAGAAGCAAAGCATTAATAAATGACAACACAAAATCATAGCTAGGAAACTCTAAAGGGATTCTAATTTCTTTTCAAAATGCACAGCAACATGCCAAGTTATTTATTCACACAGATTGTCTATTTTATTACATTGTTATGTGCTCTGAAGTGAGGAGATAAATAGTGGCAGAGAGAACAGTAAACTCATCATAATTGTACTTATGAACAGGCTGTGGATTAATATTTAGATTTGTCTTGACCTTAATAAATTCTCTGTCTGAGAATTGCATGAAGTCATCTGGCCTCGTCCCTCTTTGAAATCTTGTATTCCAGAAACTGGAAGATTGATGAAATTGGTAGCTTTGTGGTATCTTAACCACTTTTAAGCAAAAAAAATATCACCGTTTTTGTTTATTTCAACATTTAGGCTTACTGCTATAATTAGAAAACTTTGATTTAAAACAAATGGCTGTCATCTATGATGGATTATACTGTCTTTTCACTGTTCCTGTAAGTCAAACGGTGCTGGCATGAAGTTCAAAGACAAAGTTTGAGTGGCAAGTTACAGCTACAAGACTTGAAGTCCATTTCTTAAAAATTAGAAGCCAAAAAAACCCTCAAAACACAAAATACAAGATAACTTAGAAGATCCAGCGTACTACCATGCAGTTAACTCTGAATACCTGGAAGCTGGTTTTCTCAATTTTAAGAGAAGGGCTTGGGAATAGGATAATAATTTGTCACAGGAATGGAGTCACACAGAATATCTCCTTCTCCTATATACAGTACTGACTTTCACATAAGATATTTATTGGAGAGGTCTACTTCAAAATCAGCAGCAGGACAGGACTTGCCATCTCTGTGGCAGTAGGCATGAACATCAGTCTCTTTATATTTAGATGCAGATTCTGGTTCTGACTGGTAGATGAGATGTTGCCAAAGCAAGTAAATGAAATATTACAAGTAAGCAGTGCTACACATAAGAATGTGTAACTCATTGAATCAAATGGGGTTTATTTCTCCCCTTCTTCCACAGCACAAATGGCTTTGCTAGTGGCCATTATCAAACTAATATGGTCTGAATTAATACTATAACTGAAATTATCACTGTAGAATGTAATATTATCAGTGTGCAATTAGAAAAGGAAAACATAGCTATCATTCAAAATGCATAGATTTAACTAAATGGTTACTAAATCGAGGCCAAATTGTAATACTCCACCTTATGCTGAACAGTAATTAATCCCAAAGTAGTCTTGTTGAAATGAGTGGGGTGATTTGGAGTAAGAGAAAAGTGATTAAGGACACAAGCTTCATTAAGACTCAGTGCCGTTATGGACAGCAGAACACAGAACTCGCATAGTCAGATGTCTTAAGGCTGATATTTTTTGTTCCCCATATGACAGCATCATACCATTTGCCTTTGCACCATCATCATTTCCTGTTTTGAACTCCATGTCTATATAGAATCATAGAATCATAGAATAGTTAGGGTCGGAAAGGACCTTAAGATCATCTATATAGTGTTATTTCTCCTACAGGAACAGCTAAACGAAACAGTACACACTGCTACTTGGTTTTATTGCTGCTAAGGATATTTGAAACTTTTAAAGTCTGTGTGCATGTGTGGGTGCATGTGATGGAGAAAGAAGGATGCCATGAAGGTCTGGAAAATTTCCACATTTTCAGTGAGATCTTAAAAAATGCTTAAGGTTTTTAACTTTACAAATAATGATAGAATTTAATGACTGTGTACACAAAGGCTCCTGATTCATTAATGTAAGTATTACAAAGGCATCTCTTTAATGATTGCAGTAAGGGCTCAGACTAAGAAGCTATAGTGCATTTTCTTGGTCCTACACAATTCTGGAGCATGTGGAGGGCCCTAAATTTACTGATGACTCTGAGCATCCAGACCTACACAGATTCCTTTGGCCTTCAAGATGTGAGTAATGTCCTTAATAAAAGTACAACCAAGGGAATCAAGATAAACATATCTAACACAGATGAAACTTTTATGGATCAGCATACGCCATGGTGATTTACAGAAATATAAAGCAAAAGAACAAATGATTTTTAAATTATGGTGTAAAGGAGTGATATGCCCTGTCCTTAGCTGTGAAGCATTACGTTTGTTAACATAGCTGTCACTGGCAAGTGGCACTGCCAGAATAATTCTGACAACCTGCTGGTTTAAGACTTATGTATTCACTTGAGGGAATGGAAGATGGTAAAGAGCTCTGCTCTTAGCACAGTGTTGTAAAGCATACGATAGGGGAAAAGCAGTCGTCACGATGCTTTTCAGGATCGCAGTTTGTCCAACCCTACTATTGAAGAATCAAAGGAGGAAGTTGCTCCCCAACAGAATAGCCTAAAAATAGTTAAAAGCCTAATTAAGCTTTACCTTGGAAGGAAAACAAAACCAAATGCTAATAATGTCTTTACCAGTTAACTAAGAGAGGAACAAGGAAGGCAAGACATGCTGAGAAGGGTGGTTAAAGATGAATAAGGGCATGACCTATATACCAAATTAATACTTCTGTTTTCAGTAGAAATGAAGATTCTGAGAGTAATGACAGGGTACTTAATCAGGAATGAGAGCAAGAACAGTAATTTCTGTGTCATATTCAAAATAAAAGCAGAGTTTGGGCTGCTAACTGTGGTTAAATGAACAAGAAGGAGAGGGAAAGAAAAAGACACCAGATAAAAGAGTAAAAGAAATACACATGAAATTGCAATTTTAGTGACTCTATCAATTTGGGAACGCGTGATGCAGAGAGGAGAAAATCTGCCCTCTAACTGGAAACAGCATACCTAATGATGGGTACCTGCAGTTACTATCCCCAGAAAGCTTTTGGGGAAGACAGGTGAAGTGATCTAGGTGGCTGCATTCCCATCAGTTCAGTCACCCGTACAGGAGACCTTAGCACAGATTTTAAAGTCAAGAGCAACGAGCCAAGGAGGCAAATGGAAAGAGAGTTAAACTGTAATGGGGTTTTCTTTATCAGAGGTGCATACTAGGTTAGTCTGTTGTAATTAACATTCAACAAGATAGCTTTCTTATAAGATAAGAGTAAATGTCATGTTTCTAAGAGTGTAGGTTGTGATAAATTGTTTGGTACTTTACCACATGGGAAGCTCTTGTTTAAGGAATTCAGGAAGAATGATAATATAGGTAATGGAAGACAGATAAGGCAGAGCTAAGCAGAAGGCTAAAGTGGGCATATATTGAAAAGAAAGTCCCTGAGATGTAATTATCTCCAGTGGCACTGCATGTTCATCAGTCTTAGGCACTGCATGTTCATTAGTCTTAATGACAATACATCCTGCACTGTATTGTCATTAGTGAGAGAACAAGGTGTATGCTCATAAGCTTCTAGCTGACTGCTGAAGATTAACTTACTACACAGAAAGGACAACCTCTAAGGCAGAGCAGCAGCAATGGGTTTGCATAGTACGAAGCACACAGGCATCCACTGACAAAAGCATTTTCTAAGAACTGGATGTTTATCAGCTATAGGTGAAAAAGAAACTCATGAAACAGTCCTGAAACAGGGTAAAATAGTCATCCAAAGGATGATAGGGAGCTTGCCAGTGTGACGTGGCTGTAGGAGTAGGAAAAAACAAGTCCAGAGCCTATTTTTACTAAATACAAGGAAGTGCTGCTACTTTCTGTATTATACAAGGTATTGGTAAAAGCTAGGGTAGAATATTTTACATAATTCCAGACAGTTGTATTCACAGAAATTTATTTTAAACTGGAATGGAGACAGAAAAGGACTATTGGAATGATACAGATAATTAGTAATTCATCTTACAGGAGGACCAGAAACCTGGCAAAGGGCTATGTCAGATAGATAGATAGATAGATAGATAGATAGATAGATAGATAGATAGATAGATAGATAGATAGATAGATAGATAGGAAAGTAAGAGCTGGAATACTTATCTAATTTATAATCACAAGTGCTGTGAAGCTCGTTTTTAAACAACAAAAGGCTGAGAAAAGAAGAACCATACTTGATCCAAGACAGGCTATGGAAACTTACCAAAGGGTTGTGTGTGACAGTAAAAGATGAATTTAGACATTGAAATTGGGTCAATCAAGATAGTATCTTCCCAATAAGTTCTTGACAGACAAAAGCAAAATTGCTTTCTTTTTGATGAGGAGACATGCACCATGTTTTTGCAATCTTACCACTAAGTTATTAAAAACTCCAGTGCTTCAGGGCATGGGGGCACTGTGCCAAGGCAACACAGTTAAACTGCATCTGGACCCGTACTGGCTCACATTCAGTAGTGTCAGTACTTCTCCACTGTACTTTCCCACTTCCAGATCTGGGGCTAGGACAGGCAGAGAAAGCTTAGGTGCATCCATACCACTCCTGGTCCCATGCCACCCCATCCGTGGGACATGCAGGAAGGATAAAAGGGATCAACTTGAGCCGTGATGTCAGTGCATGTAACTGAATTTGTGTTCAACCACTGCATAGACACACTAAATCAGGTGGGAAGTGCCTTAATCTGAGGAAACTTAATTCACCACTAGATCTGAAAAAACTTTAATCAAATCAGCTTCATACTCTTTGCTATGTATCTTTGCCTTCCTGAGCATCTTTGCATCCTAGGTATGACAGTCCTTCCTTGTGTCACCAGGAACATTTCTGTGAATATCTGAAAGATGAGCAGCTTTCTTCCCACTCTGTATCAGCTGTGTTCTGTCTGCCCACTTCTTGACAGGGCAGAGCACAAGGCCTTACATCTCCCCCAGCTCTGTTTCAGAAGAGGGAGAAATAGGCATGGTTTTCCTGCTCTTCCTACTGCCCTTGCATTTGAGACATGTTGCAGGAAGTCCTGTGGCTGCTGCAGTGGAAAATCACTGAAGACTTTTTTATCACAGTCTCTTGATAAGTATTACAACTTGGCTGTCTTTTGATTTACCTTTTTGCTATTCATTCTCCATGTTCAGTGCAAATCCTTATGCAAATTGCTCATTTTAAATGTTTAAAACTCCCGAGTCTAGCTCTTCAGACACATTATGGGATTAAAGCAAACTGAAAAGCAAACGAAAAGCTTGGAGCTGTTTGCTCTTAGTTTCAGAGCCTCCAGAATTCTTTCAGGATGCAACACCAACCCATGAAAGCTAAAGCTCTATTTTTGCCTTTCTCCTCTCTTTAATAAAAAGAGAATCTTGTTTAATCACTTGACAAGAGGAATGGACACTCAAATGCAGCATCAAGTACCATGACATTTCTGGATCAAACTGCAAAAGCTGGTGCTGCCAATTTATTCATTCTGGCATTTTCAGACTGAAGAGTTAATGCAGAAAGCAGAAGCAGCTCAGTCACCCTTGTGCCCCTACAGTGTAACAGGGAAAGAAGTAAATGCAGCTTGCCTAAGAAGACAGCCTCCAGGGGAACAGAGCAAAACCACCTCCATGCCCTTTCTCTTCCTACCTTGGCAGCCAACCAAAGGCTGCAGAAGGAGATCAAGAGGTGGGGAGAGCCAGCTTTGAGCTTGCACACTGTAAAGTTATTACGCTTATCTCTAATTTCAACTACTGCTTCTGTGTGTTGGCATTGATATGCACATGCTGTGCACATTTGCCTTTAATGGCAACCTATTGTAAAGGCAAGGTAAAAAGGGGAGTTTGACATTTATCCTCCTCTGTTTAGGTAAAGGTTTTTATTTTTTCACTAATGGAGGTTCATCCCTCTTACAAAGTATTTATGGTTCTATATTAGGAACATTTCTTCACCAAGAAGGTAATCAGGTATTGGAACCAGGAGTAAAGTGGCTGAAATATTCAGCTGAAAAAAGGTAGTCCTGACTTCCCTGTGTGGAGTCATCCCAA
>JAVHNF010053604.1:0-12440 GCA_034783455.1 Micropsitta finschii
CAGAGTAGAGGGGCAGGATCACCTCCTTGGACCTGCTGGTCACGCTCCTTTTGATGCAGCCCAGGATACGGTTGCTTTCTGGGCTGCGAGCGCACACTGCAGCCGGCTCATGTTCATTTTCTCATCGACCAACACCCCCAAGTCCTTCTCCACAGGGCTGCTCTGAATCTCTTCTCTGTCCATCCTGTAGCTGTGCCTGGGATTGCTCCAACCCAGGTGTAGGACATTGCACTTGGCTTGGTTGAACTTTATGAGGTTGGCAGCTTCTTCTCAGGATTAGGGACTAGAAAAGTTTTGTGCTTAAAACCATCTATTTCCATCTAAAAAGTGGAACTGAGAAAATGGTCTCCACTTGAAACAAAATTTCATAGACATGCACTCTTCTAAGCCCGTGTCTCCTCCCAAGAGGACAGGGATATGTAACGGCCTTTGCTAAAAGCAATCCATTGCACACATAACAAACGTTGTTCATGATCTTTCATGACAAGCAAAGCAGGTAAGCCAAGCAAAGGTTCCTTGGACACATCAGCGCCACAGCTTTCTGGGGATGGTTGTTTATAACACCAGAGACAACAGAACTTTAATTCTTTCCTCCCTGGAATTCCTCCTGTAGTTCTAATTCTTCCTATCTTCAGCTCCTTGGCATTATTCTTCCCAGCTAATGCTCTTCTTTTGAGAAACACACCTTTATGGCTTGGGCAGGAAAAGCTCATAAGTCTGATTTCTAAATAAGAAAGAACAGCAGTAAAGTACCAATCCACTTTGTTGTCATATGAATTCAATATATCATATTAAAATGAATGGCAGATAATGTTTTGAAAATGAGATATCTCTACTTAGGTACTTTAAATGAAATTTAGATGCATGAATAAAATTAGTCTGACTTTCAGGAGAACTTGGCAAATCAATTCTCAGCTGCAAGTTTCCATCTTGTACTGGGTCTGACTGCAATAGATAGATAGCATACTAATGATAACTCACTTTCTTCATAGCTGACTGCATGATGCTGTGTTTTGAATTTGTGGCTAAACCACAGTTGATAACATGCCCATGTTTTGGCTGTTGCTGAACAGTGTTTTAGCAGAGTCAAGGTTTTCTTCTTTTTCCACTCTGCTCCCTGTGTGAGTAGGCTGGAGATGAGCAGGTGATTGGAAGGGGACACAGCTTGATCAGTTTACCCAAGCTGGCCAAAGGTGTATGTCAGACCATATAACGTCATGTTCAGTGACAGAAACTGGGATAGATGAAGAAGAGAGGGTTTGGCTTCTGAGGCAGCCTTTGGTGACTGGCTGGGTGTCAGACTACATATGAGAAGTGGTGAGCAATTTCCTTCATTTCACTGTTTTTTGTTTTTTAATGCTTTCTTTCATCTACTGAACTATCTTTGTCTTGACCCAGAAGTTTTCATTGAGAAGTTTTTGTTCTTCCTATTTTCCTGTGTTACCCAGCTGGGGTTTGGCAGTGAGCAGCTGTATGAGTGCTTGGGTGCTGGTAGGGAGCAACCCACCACACACCTATACACTCAGGTATTTCCACTAGATTGAGAAAGAAGAAAAAGAGAGAAAAATTAAAAAAAACCCTAACTTATAGCTCTCGTAATTTCCCCTCTCCCCCTTCATAAAAGATTTCCATTAATGTCTCAAGCCATGTGTTGTGGTTTAAGCCCAGCCAGTAACTAAGAACCACACAGCCGTTTGCTCACTCCCCTATTTCTTCCCCTGGGATGGGGAGGAAAATCAAAAGAATGTAAATCCCACAGGCTGAGATAAGAACAGTCCAGTAACTAAGGTACAGCATAAAACTACTGCTGCTACCATTCATAATGATAAGGGGAAAAACAAGGTGAAATATAAAAGTAAAAAGAAAAGAAACCAATAAATGCAAGTGATGCACAGTACAATTGCTCACCACCAGCAGGCTGATATCCAGCCTGACCCAAGCAGCGATCTCTGCCTTCCGAGTAACTCCCCCCAGTTTATATACTGGCCATGATGTGCTGTAGTATGGAATATCCTTTTGGCTAGGTTGGGTCAGGTGTCCTGTCTCTGTTTCCTCCTGACTTCCCCTGCTCCCTGGCAGAGGATGGGAGACTAAAAAGTACTTGATCAGAGTAAGCATTATTTAGCAACAACTAAAATCTGAGTGTGTTATCAGCGCTGTTCTCAGTCTAAAGCCAAACACAGCACTGCACCAGCTACTAGGAAGGAGAAAAACAACTGTTACAACTGAACCTAGGGCACCATGGTTTCTAATTCTAAAGACAAATTAATTTCTTGTAATACAGACTTTTCTCACAGTATGTTTTATTATTATGCTTTCTCTCTTTTTATTTAACCATTTACTTATTGTTCTGTGTGAGAAAGCTTTCTGGAAATTACCTCTGGACAAATTGAACGCAAAGCATAATGCATGAAAGGATGGCATATACTAGAATGCAGATGTAACTAAAGCAAGCAAACCTTATGCTTTGAATGCAGAAAGGCACAGATTTTTGCAGGTCTGAATAACTAAGATACAGGTGACTGTCTGAGTAAACAATATTCCATCTCTTGTTAAGTTGAAATGTACCCACAGAGAAAACAAAAACCTAGGAAAACTGTACTTCATCACTTTTTGTGTTGAGATAATTCCTTCTGTGAACAGGTTCATGGTATGAAAGCATCACTGAATTCACTATGCTCCTGCAGACCTTGCTAGCTCTGGTTGTGTTAATCTGCATAAGCATGAAAGTAACAGGGAATGTTTGAGGAAGGGAGGCAAGGAAAAAAAAAAAAAAAAATCCCTCACCAAGAGAGGAAGTAATTCGTTCATGGTAAAGTGTTCCTGAAAAGGCTTGTGGCCAGTGATGATTTGATGGACTTTTGGTTGAGTGACCTTTAGAAAGATAAAAAAGAAAGGATGGGATACTGGCGTGTATAATCACCATACTTTAAGATAACTTTTCCAAATATAAAGTTATGTAGACACAGAGTCTAAATGGCTGAAACCCTTTGTAAAGTCCTTGATCCAAAAAGAGCACATTTTATAAATCAGGTGTGAAAAAATAACTAAAAGAAGCAGAAATAGGGTGGTTTGAGTACCGTCCAAAGTGTTTTTTCCCCTCTTCTTCAAAGGAAAACACATTCTTATAGAGTTCTACTAGTTGTTATGTTTTGTTTTGAAACTACTGTACTTTAAAGTTTTGTTAATCCTAAATTATTCATTTTTTTTTAGTATTAACTTGGTTTAATGATTATGATAACATCATTTGTAAAATATTGAGTCACTTAATTTCAGTCATCTATATTTTCATGTGAAAAGTAAGCATCATGTAGGAAACTTGTAAAAAGCTACCTGTTGTGATTTTCTTAGTGTTACTAAAATACATGATAAAATACCAGTTCATCAAGTATATTATATGTATTTATATATTTAATAATTTTAAAGCAAAGTGTCATTTGTAAATCTAAAGCTGAAGAAATATGTTTGCATGTATTTATGTAAAAAATATTTTCATATGATTCTGATATATACTTTTAAATTGGAATATATTTCACTGTAGATGATACTTGATTTTATTTCATTTTGTTTTGAGGAAGTGAATATCAGTGTATAGGTAGAAGGGCAAATTCTTAAATGGCAGGCTTCTCAGGGATGGGAGTATTGTTTCTTGATAGCTGAGTTGTGCTGTGTTGTTCTCATGCTTCATAAATATGTTCTGCAAATATTGCAGTTAGTTGCTACTTGTCATATTTATTACATTTTTTTCTATATTTATTACATTTTTAAAGATACTGAAATACAGAGTAGACCAACCAATGACTAAACATTGAATCTTAGACATATGAGATTCTTTTGTTTGTTTTGTTTTCTAAATTCCTTTTCCTAACCGTATTGTCTGAGGTATTATCCATCAGTTATTTTTTGTGGGCTCACATTCATGCACTTCATTGCAGGTCAGTTCCTCCTAGAAGAATCCCGCCTGATAGAAGCAGCTGAGATGGCAAAAAAAGCAGCTGAACTGGATAATACAGAATTTGATGTTGTTTTCAATGCTGCCCATATGCTCAGGTTAGTGCTTTTGCATCCACCTTACTTGATTTTCCTCCCCACTTTTAAATGAAAAGAAAAAGTCTTTACAGCTTTCTTACACAGGGTCCGTTTTAGAGCCCAGCAACAATTTTGTATAATTCAATATTGCGATTAAGATAAAAAGAGTTGGACTGAAACTGTTGCAGGATTTAGCACTTTCTGATTTTCTGTGCCTTATCTTGTAATTTCGTACTTTTAAAATTTCTGTTCACGAGCAGTTAATCCTTTTTTGCTTGCACATAAGAAAAAGTGAGGTTTTTGTGAAAAACCATCTGCAAAATTTTCTTTCACCTGATTTTAAAAAATTTTGATCGCATAGCAATTGAAAATAATAGAGTGATCTAGGTGTAACTAGGGAATATTAAAACCACAAGATTTTATATTAATAACAGTAGGGAACAGTACAATAATTAGAAATCTAAATATTGCCAGGCTAATTATGATTTTGAGACTCACAGGAGCACTTGCTGATATTATCAAAATCTGTGATTTAATATTTAGTGTTACATTTAATCCTGTTGTCCTATTCAAATAAAATACAAATTTAGACTACTTTTTTTTCCTTTTAAAGCTGTCAAACCCAGATATACAGTAACATTAGGTTTCTACCTGAACATTATCATTAAACTCACATAACGGTAATATGTATCCTCCATGCTTATTTCTAGGATAACTATCTAATTATTGTCTATTGTCCGCTTAACAGCTGTGAGGAAACTTGATTTCATTTAGATCATATCTATGCTTAAATGCATAAAAAGGGAAATAAAAAATACAATTCATCATTAACACAAGCCAGTTATTGAGACAATTTGTCTGATGAAGGCATCTCACTTGGCTGTTTATACTTTTGATACTTAGGATATGAAATGAAAAGAAAATGGTATCAAAGAGCAGGTAGAATTGGCTTCAGCCAAGTGGCCTGTGTTTCAGAATGAAGGTTTCTGTACCAGGATTTTGAAATAAGACTCAAAATGCCCTTTGAGAAATAATTCTCACTGCTTGTAGATTAGAAAGGAAAACCAAGACAGATGGTTAACTGGCAAACAACAATTTGACCTCCCACAGGTATATGAGCTATTTTAAAGATCCTTCCCTTCCCCCTAATTATTCTCTGAATTATATCTCTCAATATAGAATTCAGTAGTTTGAAGCATTTAGATTAATGAAACAAATTCACTGACAGAAGCATAGCAAGTTAGGCATGAAAACTGAATCCAAAACACTGTAAAGTGTGCCAGTCTCCTGATTTCAATGAGTATGTTGTGGAAGGTGGTTTCATGGTATGATTGTGGGTATCTTAAAATGTATTGGTATAGATCAGTATTATTTTGGGGATAAGTGTAATAAGTCTCTTACTTCCTCTGTGAGCACTGAGTGAGGCATCCCAGGTTTTGAAGGTATGTGTTTACATTGGGATAGGAGTTATTTTTTGACTCTTAGAGTAAGAGCTATATGGCTCTACTGTATACATCAGCCATGGTTACCCTTCTTGGTCTGATTGGGAGTGGACACTTTTTGAAAGGCTTTGACCAGTGTTGAGCTCAGTGACTCTGAACTGTAAACAAAAAAACAAAGAAGAACCTTCTAAAAAACAGAAACCCCATCAAACCAAACCCCTTGAAAACAAAATAAAATAATTAAAAAAAAAAAGGCCTAGTGCTTTTGTTTAGCTAGAATCCAACTGTGGTCCTTAGGGATATCCAGTTGGTCTAATTTTTCACTTAAATGCTCATCTTTTTTTGTGGAAGATGATAATGCCTTCCTAATATGCTTTGGGATGCTAAAGTGGTCTGGAGGATTTAGAAAAAATTAGGGTGGCAAAGTGAAATTCAGTGCTGCCAAGTATTTGCTTAAAACCCATGTGTCTGATTTTAGCTAAAACATGATTCTGTTGTCTGCCTTTGTTCACTGCTTAGTAATTTATTCAATATATTGCTTACACAATACCTGCTGGACAAGAGGAATGTATATTCATACATTAGGACAAAGCAGCTACAAATCCATCATGAATCTGTGGGACTTCAGAAGCTGATTTTCAAAATATTTAGAATGATGGAGAGCTGAGGTGATTCCAAGAGGAAAGCAGATACGAGGATACAACAGAGGGAGGAAAGAAGGGAGTACTCAGACTGGCATAGAGTGACACAACTCAAAACTGTGGGTGCTAAAAGTCATAAATGAAAGGATAAAATTATTAAATATAATAGTTTTATGTAGGTGACCAACTGCTCCTTAGGTACCTTAGAGAGCTATAAAAACTGACTAGTGAGTAAGAATTTTGAATGGACTGCACAGCTGTGAGGTAGAAAATACATTACAGAAGTTTACAGGGCATGGAAGTGAATTCACTGTTGTGAGAGAGAAGGGATAAATTTTAAAACGTGTTGTGGAATAAGAGGTAGAAAATTATTTTTATGTGGATGGTGCAAGGTTTCCAAAATGACTGGGAAGTAATAACTAGTTATAATAGCAATTTAGATTTGTTTGTAATTAATTTCTTTTTCGGATTAAGTACTCTGTGCAGTGATGTTCTGCTGTAATAGAAAGGAACCATCTTTCCTCCCTGTCATACTCCTGTTTCCACCATTAGCCCAAGGAGTGTCACAGGATTCAGAAACATGTAGACATTTCTTCAGAATTGCGGGCAAATTCTTTCAAATTTGGGTTACAGCTGCTTTGAATAAAAACAATCGCAACATGCCTTCCAAGTCAGTTATTCTTCTACTAAAATGTTTTTCTTTTCCTTTCGTTGAGAAAAATGTTTAAATTGAAATGCAACCTGAATAAAGAAATACCAGGTTTTGTAAATTTTTAACTGGCATGCTGCAGGTTAGTTTTATTTGGTTTGTTGAAGGTTTGGTTTGTATGGTGGTTTTTTTTTTCTTAATTTGTAACAGAATTGTTAGCTGTGTCCAGATGCAGTAAGTGTATTTATAGATGGTCAGTTCTCAGTTTAGCAGTCACAAGAAAGACTTCTGTTCCTTCTGTCAGGTATTCTAGCACTGTTTACTGCCTCTCTTTGTGACTAAATCTGAAACCGAAGTCAAGAAAAAAAAACAAGTTAGATCTGTATGCATTATTAAGACAACTCTCTGTTCCTAGTTACACAAGCATAGTTATTAATTTTTTGCCGAGATGACTTCTGTTGGATCCTGATAATGCAGTGCCAGATGAATCAAGTCATCTGTAATAGGGGTGAGATATGGAATGAATGTAATTAATATCTTTACAACAGTCTGGTAACTTGTAGCTTGCCTGATACTTGCCTGTAAAGTTTGTTTTCTCAAGAAATTTGTCTTCTACACAGCTTCATTCAAGGGTCATGTTTGGGTGGTTCATCTTAAAACAGTAACTGGTCACGTGTTTTACTTTTGTAGTGTTTGCTATGCTCTTTTTCTTATAGCAGTTTGAAGCCTTTTTGGCAAAGATACATTTTATAGAAATGTAGGGAAGTATATATTTGTAATGCCATTTGGTGACCATTGTTTGAGTGACTAAGTTATGTATTAACAGTGCTAACTTAAATTTTGCTTTGTATTTATATACCGAGGCGAGCTGCCATTAGATAGGTTTCCTGTGATCTAGGGAATGATTACTTTTAGAATGAGGAAAGGCAGTGTGATGATACCACTGTACTAATTAGAAACAGGAAAAGAGCTTCGCATTGTTTCCAAATGCGAACAAGCATAGGAAAAAGAGCTTTGCTTACAAGCATATTTTGTAGGAACAATTGGTTCTTTTCACGCTTCTTTAAGTGGGTTGTTCTGTGAAACACTTGTATTACATGAAGTTACAGCGTGCTTATTGGCTATTTGAAAACAGAAGGCTAAATTAGAGCAATACTACATGACATTGTCTTTGGTTTTCAGTGTCATTGTCTAAACAGACTTTATTCATTCTTTAATTACTGCCCAGGTGCTTAAATACATATATGCACGTATGCATGGCTAAGTTTATAGTCTATATAAATTTTGTAACTATAGGTCTATGTAAATTTTGTAAACAAGGAATTTGCATGAAGGTCTACATGTATAAAATATGATTATGATTTTATTGTGACACAAAAGGTGCATTAAGAATGCTAAGTATCAACATTCATATTTTAAAATAGGAATCTCTTTGAAGATTGATCATTATTGCTGGACTGACATCCACGATTTCACATAAAAAAACCCCCAAAACAGACTAAGGCCTTATACAAAGCAATAGGCAGGTTAAAATTCACTTGTTTGTGCATCTAAACCAGTCAGCATTGGTGGTATTTTTCTCTTAAAGCAATACGTTTTCCAGTGATCAACATAAAGATTCAAAATAAATGCAAGCTGAATGTAACTGGGTATCAGGAGACCCAAAGAGCGATGTGTTGTCAAGCACGTTTGTGAGGTGTCACTGGCAGTCAGCTGGAAAAAAAAACAACCAGGGAACTGTTAGGTCTGAAGGCTCAGGTTAAGAGATATGAGAGAATAAAAAGAAGAGACATTTTTGTCCCTTACAGGAAGATTGAATACTCGGTGTTAATGGATAAAATCAGATGTGTTTTCAAGGTCAGTCCTCATGAAAAGATTTAGGATACAGGTTAAAATATAACTTTCAGCTATGAAAAGGACTATCTTCCAGACTTGCCTTTGCTTCCTATCTTCCATTCTGTGTAATTATCAACATTTTATCTAATGTTTTACTCTAATATGAATTATGATTCCTTTAGTAGTGTCCTTCCATTGTTTGACATTGATCCAGGTCCCTTTACTGCTTAGTGGCATAAGGTTACTGCAATTTTCTGCCTCTGTGCCTTTAATTTTTCTCAAGGGAAAGCCATTCCAAGGCTTAACACAATGAATTTCTAGTTTAGATTTCCAGTCAAAATGGGAACCAGAATTCTGATGTATCTTAACTAAAGGAGCTGTTGCTGAATGCCACTAAATGGAACTGGCATTTTCCTCAGTGGTTTACTGTGGTGTGCATTCGTTTCTATAAACCATTTTTAATGGAGAGCTATAATTTCAAACTGATTTCAACTTAGGAATTAATGATCCATGTTTCAAGATGTACATGTGGGAGGAAAGCAAGCCATGTTTTTCCACTGGGCTAAAAGGAGACAGGATTTTAACTTGTTCCATGTTCACATGCCAACAACACTTTCTGGAGGTGAAGTGTACCGTCTGTATCTGCCTCCTGGGTAAGGCACCTTGTTTGCTCAGAATTTAACCATGTTCAGAAATGCTTTGTTTCCTGACAGTTAAAACAGGAATAAGAAGGGAGAAAAAACCCCCAAACTCTATGACATCTTTCATTTTTTCATTTTATGTGCCGTGTAGTAAATCCTGAAATTTGGAAGTATGAGATTTCCCTCTGTCCCCCCAAGTCATTTCAGGTGCTACTAATGCTCAGCAGGAGTGATTCAGAAGCAGGTTAAATGACAGCTTAAATTTTTAGACATTCAGTCATTAGACATTCCTAACCACTGCAACCACTGAGTCAATGATACATGTGCCAAGTAATTTAAAACAGTTAACAGGTATAAACCAGGTTCTACTTGGCAAATTGTTAGTCAAGACGTGGTTTCAGCTTTCATGTGAATTATGTGGGAAGCTTCAAAGTGATTATCTGTCTTCTCTTTCTCCTCCCAAGACCAATAGCTGTCAAAATGTGTTGATCGGGATTAATTACCTATCATGTATTATGTGGCTAATGTTTAAAATTTGGATGGATGGGAACATAAAATTAGAATACAATTTGATCACTGAATAACAAAGCATGTAAAATCTCCTGTAAAGAACAAGCTAAAATCTCCAGATACAAGGGCTCAGTTGATTGATTAATACACTGTGAACTGGTAACTGTTCCTGGAAGCAGAAGAAAAAGAGAAGAATGAAAGAACAACCAACCCTACTCAGTGTTTAGTGTTATCCTTGTTTTCCAATTTTTCCATTATGTATCACAGAAATACATCTGTAATTGCATAATAAACACAAATAGGCTGAAGAACTCTGTCCTAACTCCCCTATGAAGGGAAATAACTATTCATATAAACAAAAAAAAAATAACAAAATAAAAAGCAAATAACTTCAGCAGAAGATAGATAGCCTGCCTGACAGTTCTGCTTGAATGTTCTTACAAAACATCCTTCTCATGACGTGTATGTGTTTGACTGATATTCATTGGACCGGTAGCCAAAATGAATAGTTGGAGGGAAATTAAGAACAAGACAAAAGAAGAAGAGAGGAATTTGAGAGAAGAGAAGAAAGGGGCCTGTTGAGACAAAAATGTGTTTGAATTTCTGTGGCAATATATTTCATTTTCATTTGAAGGCATTAAACTGAAAACTTAGGGGAACAAATAAAACTTAAACTACTATGAGAATATAGATGTCAGCTATACTGATAGTGCTTCCCATACCCAGAAATTCATTTTATTTCCCTGGAATATGAGATCTAAGCTTAAATCCCCTCTCAGACTGATATGCGCAAATGTTGAAATCACAACTCTACCTTCTGAATGAATTCCCTGCATCCTGAAAACCCATTTTTGAAAAATCATTGTATTCTCTGATCTTCTTTTCTTTTTCTTTTTTTCCCCCTTCTGGAATAATAGGGGAGGCACAATGAAAGGGACTGCATTATTGTATAATCTGCAGCTTCATAATTTACTGTGAAAGTATGGCTAATTACAAAAAAACAAGCCATATTTCCCTGTGGTGGGGACTGGTATGTGTCTGGTTTTGTCTCAGCTGAGTTTTTTGCCTTCTTCATTTCTCTCCTGTGTGTACTTACATAATTTTAGAACTAAAAAGGAAATAAGGTAGGCAAAGAGAAATCTTTGGACATTCTGAGCTATAAAAAATATCTTTCAGATTGACATACGTTTTGCATTTGTTATGGTAATATCCTTAAACAATGGGGAGTAGTTGCAGTATTTTGGTTTTAGCTATGCTTTATTAGGCATGTTTTCTTTTTTAAGCCAAGGAAAATGAGGTGTAACTGTATTGGCTTTTTCTGTCCTGATAGACAAGCCAGTCTCAATGAAGAAGCTGAGAAGTATTATGAAATGGCAGCAGGATTAAGACCTAATGTAAGTACCTTCTTAATGATATACATTACTTAAATTGATGAACGTGCCACAGTGCTGAACCCTTTGTGATCGAGGAGAAACTTCAGCCTGTATTATTTATGATCTTTTAATGGTTAATTAGTAGATAGTCAGATAAAGCCGCTCATTTGTCAAACCAATCCCTATACTTTTAAGTTACCTCAGTAAACTGTTCTAGCGACAAGTCTTACTTTGCTAACAGAGTTGGAAAAGATTTATTTATGTACCTTTAAGTGTGTTAAGTTTGGAAAGCTCTCCTAATTCCATCTATTTTCACTAGTAAAAGAGAATGAAGGGCAATTCTGTGGTCTACTGTTTATGGTATTTTCAACAATACATTTATGCCTTTTCCTCTATCACGAACTTCTGGCAAACACTGTTATTCAACAGAGTTAAAGATGATTTTACCTCAGAGCTATTTACCTCTGAGATTGTTGTATATTGGCAAAGAAAATCTTATTGCTTGAAGCAGAAATATGTGACAGACCCTTTTTAAAAAGAAAAGCTTATTTCCAATTTTATTGCATCAGGAACTAAAGAAACAAAATATTTTCTTTTTGCAAGTTTTTTACTCAATGTTATATTTCTTTTCAATTACCTTCCATTTTGAGAAAAAACATTCATGAATATAAATGGGGCAGAATTTATTTCAAATACCTAATACTTTGTCTATGCAATAAATCAAACGTAGAACACATTCCTGTCTGAGAAATCTATAGTGCCGAATTTGAGGATGAAAATTAACAATTTCAGTTAAGTGAAAAAGAAGTTAAAAAATAACAGGCTTAAAATGAAAGAGTTTTCAGAGCTAAGAATTAAAAGCAACACCAGCCAAGACTCAAGTTAACAAAATGTAATCCCCATAACCCAAAATAAAAATAACTTGATTTATGAAATTACACACTTTTACACCATCTCTTAAAAACAAAACAAAACAAAACAAAACAAAACCAACCCAAACTAACAAAAACCAAAACTCATAAAATCTGTGTATTTCTTTAGTTCATACTTTGTGAGATAACAATTTGGACTTTGTGACTCCATATGCTTTCAGGTGCAAGAATTTTTGTTTTTTTTCTGCATGGATGCCCTAATGTTGAATAAATTCCCTCAGTTGCCTGAAAGTTGGTACATTTCCTCTTCTCTTTTCTGTGGTTCGTTGTACTCTCAAAATCTTTGAATGTATTTCTGAGTTTCTGATGTTTGTATAAAGCCATATATGATTATATGTGTGAGGTTTCTGTCGTGGTTTAAGCCCAGGCCGTAAATTAGAACTCCCC
>JAVHNF010053613.1:0-10721 GCA_034783455.1 Micropsitta finschii
CTCCAACAGATGTCAGGGTGGTTGAAGTCCCCAGTGAGAACAAGGGCCTGTGAGCGTGAGGCTTTTCCTCCCATGCCCTTTACCCCATAATCTCACATCAGTGACAGCCTCTGCTGGGTCCCCAGTTTGCCACTGCTGGTTTCAGCTGTTAACATTACCCGCTGTATGCTAATAAATAGGACTTTGCCATAAAAAGGCCATAGGCTTTCTATCCACCTGCCAGTGCAGGGTCTCAGCCTCAGAGCTCATCTGGTCTTGTCACTGGAACAGGACTAACAACTGTCATGTTGTGATTAGACATTAAAACATCAGGCCAACACATTCCCAGTTACACATACAGACTTTTATCTTGTTTGCCCAAAATGAGATGTTGAATGCAGTATCAACCAGAGTGGGGCTGCTCAGCCCACCTCAGTTGAACAGCAAGCCACTACCTGGGCACAGGCTTCATCTAAATTAACAGAAATTAGTATATGAAAGCATGCTCAGGTATTAAACCAGCATTAGTGCCACAAGCACCAACCCTCCCAACATCTCCAGCTCTTTCAGTCCCACCCACATCCTGCCCTCCTCCTGCTCCTCACAACCTATTCCTACCCCTTGACCAGTGCCAAAAAAGAGCTGTTTGAGCAGTCTGACCTATACCAATTTAGCTCTAACTTATTCAGAGGTTACAAATAAAAGTAGTTCTATGGCAATTAGGTTCCCAAGCCCCATGCAAACATTCATGGTGCTGCAAGGGAGGAGGAGGGGAAGGGGATTTCTTAAAGTGTTTGATAACCTTGGACATAGCAAAGGGGGGGTTGGGGGTGGAGAACAGCCTAAAAAGGAAAGCTTTCTACTAGAAAGGATTTGCTAATAAAAAGGAGGATCCTGCCCCCATCTGGCTTCCTGGGAAGGAAGCAGCCCAGGACCAACCTTCCAGAGGATTCGCCACAAGAAATCCTTAGCGGAGCACTGGGCAGGATGCGAACGCTGGTTCCTGAGCCATTTTCCAGTCCTAAACGGGTAATAATTCAGGTTTTGGATCAAGGTTTGACTGGCAGAAAACCAGAGATAATTATAATCTTTCTGGAGCAGCTCCAGTCATCCTATTGTTTGTTTATGGTGTACAGATGTGTCCAACTGTGCTGTGTGAACGGGAATATATAACCCTCACCATCTCCAGACAATGTGGGAACAGAACCAAAGTGCCCTCAAGAAATCTGTGCCACCACCAAAACCCAAAGAAACAGTAGTTTTATTTGCTTTGCCCCTATAAATCTGTAGCACATCCCATATCTGTATTATACTTCCAGAAAAAAAAATGGCTTTGGGAAAAATTACTTGGGCTGCAAAGCTGAGCTGCCTCTCCTCATGGGCTACAAGGAAGAAGGAGGAGAAGAAACCCATTGGCCAAAACCCAGAGGGACCTTTTGCTTTCAGAAAATCAGAAATAATGTTTACTTTTAAATCTCAAATTAGCTGATGCTCAGATACCCTCCAAATGCCTTCCCCTTTTTCCCTGCCCCAGCTGCCCTCCATCCTAGACCTTTCACTCCTTTGCTGAGTTCAGCACACAATAGTGGCTGTTGCTGGTGACTGGCAGCAAAACTCCCACATAAGAATGGGATTTTCCCACCTTCTCTCATTTAAGCGCTACCTAATTTACCGATACATGCAGTTTTTGCATTATCCCAGGATTCTCCTTAAATGCAACAGGACAGGTAAGAATTCATGGTCTGAACATGTGATGGAAAAAAGTTTCTGCCAGGGCGCAGGCTACTCTTGTCCACAGGATGGCAAAGAAGGGCTTGTTCCTCTTGGCAGAAGTTGACCTTTAAGGAATAGTCAAACACTGACAAAACCAGTTTAGCTATGGCAGTTTATCAGTGCACAGATCACTAAAGGATTATTTATACATGCCATCCAGAGGGTGAGCAACACCAGGACTCAACATCTGCAACTGGACTTGGGCTGCTGCTGCCAGAACCTAAAAATCCTGAACAGATCTCGTATCAAAATGTCTGTATCAGACCACTCAAATGCCACTTTATCTCCATGTCTTACCTGCATTGTAAAAGGAATATAAAAGGGATAACTTCAAAAATCAGTTACTCAAAACCTGCGCACTGAGGAGTTTCTGTCTGCAGCAAATGAAAAGCTTCAGAGCTAATGGCTAATACATTTAGTGTAAAATCAGTTGGTCTAACCACTTTGCCTCAGATAAATAAGCACAGGTTTGTATTTTATGTGGAGGTCCAGAGGTGACAAGTAGAGCGTAGGCGCATGCAGGAGGAAGGTGTGTGAATAGTTGAGGTCCTGTCAGAGGTCTCAGCAGTCTTACCAACTCACACCACACAGCAGGCAAATGCTTACCAATGAGACAGCTCACCCAGCTCAGCAGAGACACTCCACAACCCATGGCTGGCTGAAGCAACTGCGCTACAGGCTCCTTTGCGGCATCCTGCATACAAGTGTAGGCGCAATACAAGGATCGGTGATAATTTATTAACTCACAGCAGTTCTAGTTTCTCTTATGCTCCTGCCTGATACATGCAAGAGCTACTCTGTGGAGAGAGAAAATTTACAGTTTAAATGTGTCCTTTGGACAGCAGGTTTCCCTTACTATGTTAATGTGTTCTTAAGAAATGAGTAATTCTCCTGCTTTGTTTCTCGAGAGGTGTTTTATGACAGTTTGGATGAAAAATAAGGTATTGGAAGTTCTTATCAAGATTCATGTACTAAGTAAAGTTCGAGATGTTCCTTCATTTATCTGCTAGACTGTGTACTGCACTGTAAATACTACAGCACCTTTGGCAAGAGAAATCCGTACATGCTGACAGAAGCATACTGCTTATAGGAACACACTACCAACATCAACCTGTACTCAAATACGTTGTCAACTATATTAAAAGCCTTTTGAAACAAAATAAACACTTCTCAACCAACAAAGCAACTGGATGGATTATTTGTTGCTCAGTACAGTCTACAACTGAGTATTTTCTAGAAGCACTAGAAAATCCATATTACACCAGTAAGGGAAGACTTAAGGACTTGCAGAACCTCACGTGGTGCAAGCTGAACTCTCCCAAAGCAACCATCCCCCAAGGATGAGCCCAAATATACGCCCAAGTCATCATGACCCATCGGCTTAAAACCAATGCACATGTACCACTGCGAACAGCAGCAGTTGCACTGGCAAAACCTATTATGCTAAGCAAATTTGGAATTATTATATATATAACTTTGAAAAACAAGTCGTCAAGCTTATTCTGAAAACAGTACAGTGAGTCTGAAATGAAGAAATTATCTGGCCAATTTAATACAAATTGTTAGGTTTATTAGTTGCTTACACAACTCTAATATGCATCCATTAATTCATGTTTCAAAGCTGTACATATTGGTAGTAATGGGGTGTCTGATAGGATTCAACAGTACAAGGCCCTCAGAAGCAAGTCTTCAACAGTACCAGCCTTTATACTAAATCTTTATTTATGAACAAAAAATTCAGACAATTTTCACTGTTTCTATTCCATGATTTGCATGACTCCAGTTGTTTGGCTACAGATATATATATACATATAGATTGTGAGGGGAGGAAAAAAGCCTTCCAATTCTGAAGAATAAGGGGCAAAAAGCAAGACAAAACAAAGAAGTTAATAACAAGAATCAACCCCGAAGACATTGACTGTTCTGTAGTTTTGCATCTAATTTGACCTCATGTTAAAGAGCCATATTCAGAGAAAATAAATCAATGTGCAAGAAAAGAGTCATGACATGACCTATAATTTTAAAAGCAGCAATAGGATTGAAAAAATGTACTGTAATTTTAATTAAACAAAACAAAAAACAATTAAAGAGAACACAGCAGTCTTTTAACTTTCTTACAGTCAAGGACAAAAAGCCAAAAAGTAACAGCATATTCTGTCAGAAAAGTCTATTACAGTTTCATACACCAGATGCAAATGATTGTGCCAAGGCTCATTTCAGCTCTACACAAGATACTCAGTTGCTGGATGCAGAAGTGGTTGGAGTTTAGCAGTGGTGAACATTATTTTTGTGCACAGTTAAAATAAAGGTATTTAATGCTAAAATCATATTGGAATAAGAACCTTCAGAAATACTTATTTGGCATGTTTTTTTAATGGACCAATGTGGTGACAAAGATTAGACAGCACCAAGGGGATAAGAAGCATGCAACAGGCACATGGCCCAAGAAACAAAGAGTTCAGAGGAACCTTGTGCTGAAATAGACAAAATTAAGTATGTGATAATGGGGGGGGGGGAGGGTGTGTGTGTTAAAATCACCTTGTATTTAATCAGAATCAAAAGGAAAATAAGAGTTTTCAGAAAAGCTGTAGCAAAGTCAAGGAATAACTTTGTTAAGAGCAAAAGAGCAAGCTCCGGACAGCCCCAGCACAGCACAGCGCTGAACATAGCTCACCCTTCCTTCCCCTCCATACAATTTTTGCTGGAGGGTGGAGTACAGGAACATGCAACACAGCCACACCAGCCGGCATCAGGGAGGAGGAGGAGAAAAAGCCCACCCAAAAGGGAAAAGGGTGCCACAAAGGAGGAAGACTTCAGCTAGTCACACAGCTGAAACTAGAGGCCAAAGGACAGAGAATGCGGAAAGGCATTTTTCCATCGCTCGCACCTTCATACCAGAGGGGAAGGATGTGTTTACTGATTCCTCAGAACTCTGTTAACATCATCTGACTGTGCAATCACAACGTCACTGCTCAAGATTACCACATGGATAACAAATATTGCACAGTTTGAAATCAAGCAATAAGTCCAAAATTAACACGTGAAGCAAGGCTGTGCAGCTTACAGAGCCAAAGAGCAGCACACCTTTAGTACAGTACCATGACAATTGTACTTTTTAACCCAGCTTTGGCATCATCTCTTTTGCTTTCTAAGTTACCTCTGATACCCTACCACTCTCAAGGCTGCAAATACCAGCAGGTGGTATGTGAATATGCAGGAGTGGTACACCACAGGAATTCAGCATTTTTATAGGAAAAGAACATTTCACCATTCATTTCAATTTCCATCTATGTGAAACCAGCCAATACATACTTACTACCCAACTTGTTCCAAATGCCAGTCTCCTAATACAAACCCTGCAATGGCAGGTGTGGCAGAGCAGCGCACTTCACCCTCAGAACACCAAGAACCCCATATGCTATGCCAAAAATTGTTTCTTTGCTTAAAAAGCTTCACTGCAACACACACACACACAAAAGGTTTAACACAAACAGTAAGATTTTGACAAGTTATTGCATCTTAAATTAATAAATACTGGTAGGTTCTCAAGAATTAGCAATTCTGACACTGTAAATGTGCATATATGCTTGTACACATCTCCCTGCCCCAACAATTCCAGATCAAATTTGTGTTTGTTTCACAAAGAAGACAAGAATTCAGAAGACATGAGTGAATCAGAAGATGTGAATAAATTCCCTTCAACTAAATGAAAATCAGATTTTAAAAGCCAGGAAAGACAGAAAGAAGCAAAGGGGAAACAATTCAAGGCACATTCTGATAAAATTTCAGGAAAAGTTACTTAACAGAATCATAATTCAACTTTATTATAATAAATAGTTGCATAAAAAGTTTTAGCCAAATTACTTAAACATGTGGAAGTTCCAGACACAGAAGGGCTCAAGCCAGGAAGTGCCAGCCCTCGCAAGTCTTGTATTAATTTGAAGCAATAAATTTGTACATTCTGGAATGAAATCTTATCGCAGTATCAGTGTTAACCACATACTTTATGCATTTCTTTCAGAAAGAAGACAGACTTTTTAGAAAGAGAAGAACAAAATACAAGCGATCAAAACAAATATGACTCTGGTCATATGATTCATGAGTGTATATATATGAATGTTATTTTGCATTCATAAAAAACAGACAGATAACATACTATAACATAACTACATCATTAGTATACTAATCTGATAAGTTTATACTCAAAGGGTTGTAGGTTTAGTGCTGGAGGTTAGTATTATCATCCAGTTCTTGACAGAGCGTAAGGACAAAGAGGTCAGTTCCCTTTGATAATTCCTGGAGAGACAGAAAGGCAGACTCACACTTAGAGCAGCACGTACAGGCTGAGTACAGAACTGGGGCCACAGGATTAAAGGGTTTGGAAAAAGATGTTACAGGAAGGTCAAGGGCATGCTGAAAACATTCCTGAAACCATGATATAGACACAGTTTAAACTGGATTGGTTACCATTCCTCTATCGTATACTACTAATTCTTCAATTTATTACCCATAAAAGTGCTGAGGCTTTCCAATCTGAGGAGTTTTGGTTTTCAATCTTTGAATGTCTCAGCAGGAGAGTAAGTCCTGGCCACTTCTTCAACCTTCCACAGTGTTTGAGGAAGAACATATTTAGACAAGAGTAACACTTAGCTGATGATTTACAAAGATTTACAGCCTTCTATGTAAAGCAGCATGTTTTACCTTAATTCAGTATGAGCTAAGTTTTCTAAATTTACAAATATGAAAAGTTTAAAAAACATACCCAGCTTGTGTCCTTACTCACAGAAGGCCTGGCTTAAAAGGCTAAGGGTAGTACATGAGTGTGACCCTGTTATGGATAAAGGCTATCTGATATGAAGAAAATTTTCAAAACCAGTTTCTGTACAATATAAAAATTAACCAGTAAAATACTAGTAAGGCAAGAATATAATTTCTGCTTATGATTCTAAAGCACACTGTAAAAAAGTTACAGTGATAACCACTCACGATTTCTTGGTTTTGTACATTTAATATATTCACTGCAACAGTTATATTCAAGTCAGATTTATATTTATACTACATATCACAACTATATGCAGAGATATTTTTTTCTTTCTTAGTGCCATTCTTCATGACATTAAATCATTCCCGTCCTGTAATACTCAGTGATGCAACAGTTCAAGGCTTAATATTACATTCATTGGAATTCGTGAAAACAGTTTTTCAGATATAGTTAGTCTGACAGTTGCAAAACCCTAATGTTTTCCTAGCCAATTAAAAAGGAACTACTTACATTAGGATGCTTACAAGGCCAAGCATTCTTGGAGTAAGTTATTTAAAGAGAGTTATTTGAAAAAAATTCCAGCTAACCAGTCTGATACAAAGATGAATTTCATATTTCCTTTTATAAAGCAAGCTAGTAGCTATGTGAAGCTTGGTAAATGGAAAAGTGCTTGGAATGCAGAGGATAGAAAGAACTGTAACAAATAAATTTATAATAAATCATGTTAAAACCAGCATGTAGGGAGGGAAAAAACCACTAATTTTCAAACATTTAGATGCCTTTATAGAAATTCATCTATTTTGCCAAAAACTGAAATTGTAGCATAGGAAGAAAAAAACCCGACCACTGAATTAGTTTTAGGCACTTGAGCTGCATAGACGGTAGAAGGTGCCTATCAGATACGTTTAACATTCACACTGCTACACCCAAGAACATACTATATAATGCATAGGAAAACAGGTATTAAGCCACTTGGGGAAAAAAAATAAAATAAAATAAATGAAGCCATGTAGATCCCTGTTCACATTTTCCAAGCTCCATATTCTGCCTTTCCTCACAATTTAAAACCTACATAATTTGCAGGTCACAGAGGCAGCATATTATAGCATATATATGCATACAATGCAGATTATATTTACCAAGCTTATTACCTGCTAAACCAAAATAAACATTTTAAGGATTAAGTTGTTGAAATATGACTTAATGGCAAAAAAACCCAAAAAAAAACAAAACCAAAAAACCCAGTAAAATGGCATTCTGCAGTGTAAACTTAAATAACCATTCTTAAAGACCCTTCCCTTTTTCTTCAGAATACCCTAAGAATGAACTTCATGAAGAAAAAGCAAAGGCAAACTAAGGTTAAACTACAGCTGAAAGCAAAGGCCACACAACACACAGAGGGTGAAAATACAAAAGCAATACAAATCAAGGTCATGACTCATGGTAAAACAATCACTTCCAAACAATAACGAGTGAAGCTGAAAGCAGCACTGATGCAAAGTTAACTTGCTTTTCTATGGACACAACTATGAGAAAAATGCAAAAGCTCCTACAGGAAAAAGAAAAGAGATGTAAACAAAAAGCACATGCGAAAAGGGGTTCTGTGTTCAGAAGTTTGCCGGCTCTTCTCCAGCTCTACTAGGGGGCTAAATTTAAAAGCATTTCTAGCTTTACACAAAAGGCAAGGTGTGTAGGAAAGGACCATCACAGCCACAATGCCACCCGAGGGTACATACTTGTACATTCTTCTAAGGTTCATCTTGTTAGTATCTGAGCATACACTTGTTCTCATGAAGAACCTCCAGGCAGGCGAACTTTCCTACAAAAGCTTCCACTGCAATGCCTGGATGATCCTATACCACTTTCACTCTGCTTTGCTCTCTTTAAAACACACAATCACAACAACCACACAAGGTGAGGATTTGGAATCCCTCTAGAGACTGCAAATCCAGTGTTTAAAATGAAGAGGAGTCTTCCTTCAATTGCTAAGCCCCTGTCAAAAATGCTATAAGGCAGGCAATGCATCAGTAGGCACCAGCCACCACTTATTTTAATTCCTGAAGAGCACATCTCCACTCTAAGATACTAAGGGATCACAAAACAGATAAAGAACTCAATGTTGTATGTCCTTTTTTGTAGTTGTGTTAAGGCAGAATTGTTCACTATCCAAGATACAATTTAATTATTGGATTATTAAACACTTCAGGGCACAAAAGTCATTGTTTTAACAGGTGGTCTTAATGCGTACAGTTATTCCCAACTCTGCTACGGTCTGTGAAACAAAGATGAAGTGAACCATGCAATATCTTAGACGCTACAGAAAGTGGAAGTGGCCAGGTTACCCAGAGGGACAAAGAGTCAATGTAAGTCTGCCTATGTGTAAACAAGATGCCTGGTTGCAACATAAGCCATACCTATGAAAAAACACCATACTTTCATTACATGGACATATTAAGACCTACAAATTTAAGCTAGGGAGTAAGCAACAGAATACTGCTTTGTGATTTTTCTTCCAGTAGCTCATTTTCTTAAAAACAAAAACTCAACACACACAACCTCTGCAGACTGGATGGGGCTTTGAGCAACCTGGTCAAGTGGAAGGTGTCCCTGTCCATGGAAGGGGGGTTGGAACTCGATGGTTTTTAAGGCCCCTTCCAACACAAACCATTCTGTGATTCTATGATTCAGACAGAAGTATGCAGTGTTTAACACTACTAAAGCAAAGTATTTTAAAGGGATGAAAGGGAAGACATAAGACTCAAAAAACCAAACACTTAGGTTTATAAGCAAGTCTGCTTTTTCTTTTTTTAAGACTAGAAAACGTACAATTCCATTTCATATGCAAGTGTGCACAGAGCTCATTTCTTGAAGATACTATCAGATAAACTGAGAAAGTCTTTGCATTAAATTGTTACTTCTTCAAACATTTATACATTTTGCAATACACCAGTTAAATACCAATATCTATGTGCATGCACTATAAATATATGCATGTACACATTAAAATGTTTACCAAAGACAGCAGATTCCCTAGCCAGTGAGCATCATAAAGAGATAACAAAAATATATTAAAAAGTTAACTTATTTACCTGCCTTTGTTAAACAGAAACTTTTGAAATGGCCTCCCTTCTTTTCCCCACAAATTCCCCACATGATCTGCAGTGAAGGAGGCAAATGAGAAGGCAGGTGCACTGACTGTATTATCCCATACCCAAACGTAAGCACCTTAAAAAGTTCAAACTAAGCTTTTTCATTAAAATGTCTTTTTCATCCTTATCAGATGTGTGAGCAAAGGGAAGGATATTTTAAACAAAGTTTTATTTCATTTTGCTACATTCCCCAAACATCCATCTCCAACATAAAAAGCCTATGGTTAAGGCTATGTGCACCTTCACAATACTGACAACATTTCAAACCATCCAACTCCCATCCCACTGAAAAGCCTGTATCCTTTAAAACAGGAATTCTAAACAACTTCATACGGACATCGTCCCATCAGGTACTACAGGAAGAAAAGATAACCACATAGTGCTCTGATGCTTCTTTGTAACTCACCTGGGGACCATGCAAGAGAGTTTTATATTCAAGAAGCACTGCCCTGGAACTTCTGTGGGAACACAATGAACGGGTCACTTACAGCTTTTCAAGTAGTGTCATCTGTTTTGTTCCCCATCCCAGTTCCATCCATTGCATACAGATATATATATACATTTTATGCTATAAAAGAGAAGCGTGCCTTCCTCTGAAAAACACTTAATAAAGAATGTGACTTGGTTTATAAGATTCCAGTGGGACTTTTAAACATACTTTTGTGCCTCTTCTTTGGTTAAGAAAAAAAAAAAGGTTATGACATTTTTCCCTTTATGACAGCTAAAGGTACTCTTACTAGACTTGAACCATAAATGAACAGTACTGCAAAAAAAAGAGCAGCAGTACCATAGGACAGCAACAGGACAGCATGACACACACTTTTTGGAATCATCGAATCCAATTATGACTACCATAGAGGTAAAAAAAAAAAGGAAACCCCCCATTTCATTTTAAACTCTTTGGCAAATTTTCACTGTTTGCCGACACTGTAACTCGCACCACAGAATCTATATGCCCCGATCCATTACAGCAGCCTCCCTAACTGAAAAATCATGTGAAAAACAAGCAACGGTCTTAAGAGAGAGTTTTCTTTATAATGTTGTGGTGAGCCCACTGA
>JAVHNF010053636.1:0-20563 GCA_034783455.1 Micropsitta finschii
TAGGGGGAAGGGGGCGTGGCCTAACGGGGAAGGGGGGGAAGACGACCTGTTTTGGAAGAACTTATGTTGGAGATGTAAGGGGCGTGGGGGGTAGATCCAACGAGGGGCCGTTGTCCACAGGAGCTGTTTCGGAGTCACGCGTGGCTATAGGTGCCAACGTAGCTGTGTACCCGTACACATGCGTATGCAGTAGAAAAGCGTTTCAGAGCCACCTTCGCTCGCTGCCACCTCTTCACTTTAATTTTCTGTGCGTGCCACTAAGATAAGGCACCCTTTTCCTAAGAATCAGGGAGATGACAGTGAGCAATGGATGCTCTGAAATTGCCCGTGGTGACTATTTAAAACTGTGCCTCTCTGTGTCTCGTATGTGTGTGTGTGTAAAATGAAAGATATTTGGAAGGGAGGGGGGTGGGGAAAGGGATACAAATCATTTTAATACGCCTTAATGATCAGCTCATGTTACTGTGGTAGGAACATCAGAGAAAATTAATCCTACCATTACGAGTGAAACGCTGCTCCGGTACGAGAGTTCTCAGCTGCATGTACCTTCCTAATAATGTGCACAATTTTATTTATTTTTACATACAAACACCGCTAGTAATTAACCGTGTGATTATACTTGTGCATTTCATTGGGTCTTTAACTGATGTCATTCTGCATTATTCAACCATATGAAAACAATTTTCAATGAAGATAATGGCACGCCTTGAAATTATGCAAATGCGGTCGTATTGTGCAGAATAATTATGACAAATGTAAAGCAGGTAAAAAGTTTCCTAATGCAGTTGTGTTTTACACCCCGGTGATGTCATTTCCCCTCTGGCCTAAGTTAGTCATTCATTAGCAGAGTAGCAGCAGCAACAGCAACAGCTCTGAGTGATACTTCTCTGGCAGGGAGCCTACAGAAACCGGCACTGAGAGCCAGGGCCTAGAGAGGGCAACATAACACTCCCATTAAGAAATGTATTTTGTTTTCACTTACTCCATTAACTTGTTTATAGACATCGGAATGATTTTTTTATTATTGATTTTTAATAGTTTGGAACGATCTGAGTTGCACTCAGGGACTTGCAGGCAGGCAGACGAGAGACAAAAGGCTGGGTGCTGTCTGACGCTTTGCAAAGTGCTGTCTGGGTGGGGGTAACTGGCTTCATCAGCACACAGGGCACCCAGTTCACCTAACCACACCGTGGGCACGGTTCCTTATGTAAATGACATCCATTTCTGTCCCCAAAGCAGTGGCAGGGTCTCCTCTGGGGTCACAAGGGCTCCTTCTGCGGGAGGAGACGCAGCTCTTGAGTCAGAGGCAGCTTATAGCCATCAGGGTAGACCTTATCTGTGGTGTGGGACTGCCGAGAGGGTAGAACTCCTTGTCTTGCATTCAGGGAGTGGGGATGGAGTGAGCCAGTGCTTAAACACGTATTTCAAATCTGTGGTGTCCAAGGCAAAGGGTGACAGAGATGCGCACTGTAAATAAAATTGTTAGTGAGGGGAGCGAGTGGTTGAATCACAGGTTTGTGATCGAGCCCACTGGAGATTTAGGCATAGTCGCTAGCAGCTACCTGCACTAGCAGCATGATTAATAGAAGCAGCTCGCTGCCTGTTTTCTGTAATAGCAGCATTGACACTATGACAATATTCAGCTAGTGACTGTGAGGAGCAAGGAGAAGCGATGAGATATGTAATGCTTCTGTTACTCAGAAATTTCTGATGGCGTATTTTATCTGATTGCCAAATGTTTGAGCTAATCAGCGATGAGTGTAAATATAAGTCTTTTTATAGCTACCTGAATTCATCATCCAGATTTAAATATATCCCCAACTGCTGCTAAAACCGGATGTTTTCATATGCTGTGGCCCAGACCCTGCAAAAGGTTTAAGCCCAGGGGTGCTTCTGCCAAGGCACCCCTCCTTCCGCCTCAGTCTCAGCATCCCAGTAAGCATGGCAGAGAAGCTCTCCTTCAGCCCCAGGAGATTGCTTCCTGAGGTGTCTCAGTGGATGGCAAACTTGGGATGGGGCTGGTTGCACACGGTCGGTACAAGTGTTCCTGGCCCCAGCTGATGCTTGTTACATTCTGGAGCAACAGGCTGGGACCAGCTCTGGCATCATGATGAGACCAGGAGTCTTGCTGCACAGCAGCAGTGCAGACATTTTTGTGAGAGCGGTGGTGCAGTAGGGGACACTGTTACATGAGGTAGAAGAGTTTTTGGTCTTCTTCAAAGAAAACTTTGTTGCTGCTTTTGTAACACAGGGGCCTGGGTGTGCTGCTTCTGACCTGGCTGCCAAGCCCAAACACTGCAGCAGGTGCAGCACTGGTCAGAGGGCAGGATCAGCCCTCTCCCCCTTCCCTCCAGCAGGGAAGAAGTGGCTGTCCTCAGTTCCGGGGAGGGCCATCGCTGAAATGGAGAATGTGTCTGTTTTGCTGGAGGAAGATGCTACCTTGCCCTGGTATTCTCCTCTGCTCCTGGGGTAGCATGGTCCTCCATGTCCGCTCTCTCATGGGATGGGAAGACCTCTGTGACAGCAGGCACCTGGTGCAGGGCTTGGAGGAGTATGCTGGGATTGCTATGAAGGTCGGGAGGGAGTGGCTGTAAGAACATACTGTCACTCCTGAACACAGTTTCACAGGGTTTGTGGGGAAAGCAGACCCCCAGCTTTTCTAGTGCCCACCTATGAGAAGTAGATTCTGTCTGTCTGCTGGCAGAAAGCCCTTGCCCAGTCACCTCACACAGCACCCTGGACCTATGGCACTTGAGGGTCATGAGGTGAGCTCAGCTCCAGGCCCTGCAGCCCACAGGGTCCTGGCCGAACTCCCCTCCAGCTCATTTACTCCTCTCTGCTCCAAGGGATAGCATGAGGCTATGGAATGACTAACCTTTGCAGAAGTAATTCTAGAGCAAAATGCTTGTTAGGGCCTTGTATTTTCATGTTTTTAAAGGTGTTGGCATTAATTAGACTGAGCTTAAACATATATATCAGAGCTCATGCTGGTTAAATCCAGGGATGGTATTTGATGTGATGTGTACAATTTCTAAAACCCTCCAAACAAGCAACTAATTCATTTTGGATGGTATGATGTTCCCTGCATTGCCCCCAGTTGCTGTGAATGCTACTTCTGCTGAGGCTGGACTGTCAGTAGTGATCTGCCTTTGGTTCATTCATCAGCAGCTAAGTTTACTACGAACTCATGTTGATTTCATCTCTTCTCCCAAACTGGGTATCTGATGCAATGCTTTTCGCCTTGCAAATAATCCTTACTCATGCAAGTAATTTACGTGAGTAAGCATTGCTCATACAGAGGAGAGAGCTAGTTTCTTGTAATTATTTCCCTAGCAGTGTTTTGCATTTTCAGACTAATTGGGGGGAAGAAAAAAAAGTCACCCCATAAATGTATGTCGTTTACAATTGTAGAAGAGATTCTCCCAGAAAGTTATGGGAGGCAGCAGGTTTGGTCTCTCTTCATTTTGGGGCAGCTGCTCAACAGCATCCTTTGAAAGCCTGATTCATTTCTGAGGCGCTCTCCGTATGTGGGAGGTCCTACCTCAGTGCATAAAGGTAGCACAGGCTGGCCCAAGTGTGGTGTCTTACGCTACTAGAGCTTATTGCCACCCCCACTGAAAAATGTGCTACTCCCTTTGCACAGTAATAGATTTTTTTGAGAGATGTAGGAATATGTATGCTCTTATTTGAAATAAGAACGGCCCTGTTTTAGTCTCCACGGTGTGTGCCTTATGCTCGTATCTGTCAACAGTGGTAATGACAACATGTTTCAAACATGCAGATTATGATTATTAAAGGGTGCTTTAAAAATCATGCTAATAGCATCAATCTCCAATGTACACTTGCTCAAATTAATTCAGCTTTGGAAATCAGGCGCACTGTAATAGCAGTGTTAGAGAAACGGCATTTGTCATAAAATATCATGGTTTTGGTAATTGCATATCCACTCTGTGTATTTTTATCTCTCTTTGCAACCAGTAGCATATGCTGGCAAAGCAAGAAGAGGGCAATGATATTACTCAGAGAAGCCACATGTTGCTAGCCATTAGCCAGCAATCTGGCATATCTGGTCACTTAAGGCAGATTCTCTCTTTTTGTTGTTTTTGTTGAGTTTTTTTTTCCCTTATCCCTCCCCTTCCCTGTGCATTCAGACTGTAAATGCACCCACTGCTCTCCAGAGTTGTTGTTCCCAGTCTGATCAGTGGCACTAAACATTAAACTCTTGTCTTTGGAGAATAATAGGCCTCACATGGTACACCCTCAAGCATGTTGAGATACTGTGCAGGCTGGAAAATAAAAATGTTCTAATTGTGTCTTTTAAATAAGCATAGGAGTGAATTAATTAGACTATATTTTGTCTTTAGTTGCTTAGTTACACAATAGTATTCCTAAGCACAAGTAAGATAAATTGGCTCTTTTTGTGCTGCTTGTCCCTTAATCATAATTACTGTATTGCTCAGGAGAGTAACGCATACATAGATTTTGCATTTTTAATAATATTCAAACAATATGCGAATGATATAGAAAGTATGTTCTGATTCAAGCTCTTGTATGCTTTTATTCGGGAAGAAGTTCTACTGCTATGGGAGGAATATTTGCATTAGTTGCTCAGAGATGTAGTTCTGGGAAATACATAATTGAAATATTCTTGCAATGCTTGTTCTGGCCCTTTCATTCGCATTCAAAATAACAATGCCTTAAGTCTCTGAACAGTCATCCACTCTTGATTTAAGAGCTTTTTTTCTTTGTGTGTTTGTGCGTGTGCAGTGTGGGTTCACACCCAGTGTTAACCCTGCAGAGCTGAGACGCTTGTGTGATTCATAGTGTCGTATCAAGTTGAGCTTTTTATTTTGTAGCTAAAATGCAGTCAGAAGGTCAGATGAACATCGGCATTTTATGGCATCAATCCAATGACCTTAATGCTTGGCAGGCGTCCCTGTTTCTATGTGAAGGTGCCAGGGTTATAGATAATAAAAGAGTTTGTTTTCATTTTCTGGACATTTTAATCTTCCTTTGCAAAGCATCGTCTCAGGTTTGCGGGGCTTGGGGCTGCTCCTGGGGTCCACAACTTTAATGTCTTCCCGGATTGTTGAATGCTAGCTGCTAATGATGGGCAGATTGATACAGATACTGAACAATGGAAGGTTCTGGCAAGAAACCCCCTAGACATGCTCAGTGGATGTATGTGAAAATTGGCTCCATTGTTCTGCTCTATGAAAAGCAAGTAAATTATTTACAGATATTTGCTAATTAAAGCACATATTGTTTTACCAGCACAATAGAACACAATATAACAAAAGACAAAAGAATAAGCTTGCATAATTTAAACCTGCTAATGCAATGTACTCCTTGTTAAGAAAAATATAATTATGTAATCTATGAGGAAAGCTTTTCATACTGTAACTGTAGTAGGCAAAATTAGGAGTGAATTGCTTGTCAACTTGCCTAAACTAAAACAGCTCTTCGAGATCTGAGAACTGACAGGAAAACATTTTGACTGAAGCCTATTTTCTCTGTGGTCAGAACTTCTATCTGCAATGACAGATATAAATTCAATTTGAACCTCTCCTCAGGAGTGGGAGGAGGGAATAAAAACACCCCAGAAATGAAGAAGGAAGCTTACAGTAGAAATGTCAAGTCTAGCTGCTCACAGCTGGCCATCCCCTTGTGTGCTCTACCTCCACCTCACTTCTGGCCCAAATGTACCACTCTCCCACAAAGCATCCTGCAAGAACACGGTGCTGCCCTGCCCCAGGACATTTTATGTGCTTTGCTCTGGAAATACCGAGTTGTGCACAAAAAGCTGGTTGCCGATTACAAGGGAAAGTGAATACCATAGGACTTAATGTGCTTCACCTGCGTCATTTGTCTTGGTCTCTTCTTTGGGGTTTTGGACCCCAGCAGAAGGGAACATGTCAGGATGTAGAGTTCTCTGTCAGCATGAGTTTCAGACAGCTATGTGCAGCTGTGCTTAGGCTGGGGAAACAGTGCAGTAGGCTGGGGAAATACCTGTCACCTGAGTTTAATAAGATCATTATAGCCCTTTAAAGTAATTAGTGAAGGATTAACAGAAGAAAGGTTTTGCCTTGGCCTCTTTAAAATTTTCCTGTGTGCCAGGTAAATTCCTGGGCTGTGTGTGTTTCCATTCTCAAGGCTCTCCTGTATGTCGATGGATAGAGAGTGGTGGTCTCTGTACATTCCTACATGCTGGCGGCTCTGGGGAGCATTGCAGGCTCAGACTCCAGTGGTCAGTTCTGCTTCACATATCCTTTGGGACATCTCTGTTCACCCTGGGCTATGAGATGCATGAGGAGACAACACCAAATGAGGCATGCAGAACAGGTAACGGGGAAAAGAAGGCTGCCCCAGCTCATGCCAAGTGCTGAAGCCTCTTGTGAGGCTTCCCTGTCACTTAGTGATCCCACTTGAAGAATGGGAGCAGTGGTTCCCACCTGGCAGAGCTGTACCCCAGCCACCCAGGTCTGTAGCCTGCTTAGAAGGGTGTGCTGGAAGAGCAACATGTAATGAAGAAGTATATAGCAGTATTAGTTTTCCTGGTAGGGTAGCTGAATGGGGCACTTCCCAGAGCCAGACCTTTTCTATGAATCAGCCACAGTTTTTCAGCTAGTCTGTGATCCTGCAGTCTTCAAAGACCCCATGTATACACTGAGTCCACAGCAGGCAGCAGGGTAATGGGGCCTTCTTACTCTGGAGAAAGGCTATGAAAGCAAAGCAGTCCTGTACAGACATTCTCTGCCCCTTTTGGGCTGAGTATGGTCACCGGAGGAAAGCCTGGGAGAAGTGCTGCATGTAGGAGGTGACTTTGGAGACCTAGGTTCAGGTTCTTGAATGACTTTTGGCAAGTGAGTTGGGGCTGAATTGAGATGACGTGGTTTGCACCAATGTCCCAAAACCTTGGTAGCATCTGTATGGCAGAGAAGAGTTCTGGACTATAGACTGCTAACAGGGCCTTTTGGTTGATTATGCTATCAAGTAAGGGCAGTGGTGCTTTCCTCAAACACTTGGGTAAATACACTGCTACAGGAGAGGTGGTTATTGGAAGTAAGCCCCCTCTTTCCTTTCTTCCCCTCCATAACATGACTTCCCACACCTCAAAGGGATCTAGAGCCGGGAACTGGATTCTCAGGGCAAGAGCTGCATTGTTGCGCAAGGTGTGGGAAAGTCCTTTCCACCTAAATCCCCAAAAACTAAAAAATACAGAGTGTAAAAAAAGCCCATAACAGAGGCCTTTATGCCCAAATGAAATATACAGTTCTATTATCCTTGGTGAATGCAGTCTGTAAAGAGTCGTGCTATATTTTTTGCTTCTGTGGATGAGCGTGTTTTCAGTGGCAGTGTACTGGGTTGAAAAATATGCATCCCCAGCTATCTAGTGTGCTAAAGGTTTTAGTAAAAAGGCTTGAAGATGTTTTCTAGTGCAAATTGTACTGATCAGATAAATGACACACAGTGTCTTCTGTAATTATCAGCAAGAGTTTTTACAGTATATCTCCTGTTTCTCTCTAGGCCACGTATTTGATGTTAGGAGACAGCCAAGCAGGTGTTCAACTCAGTCGTGCCCTCCAGAATTCCTTAAATGACCTCTGGAAGCACTGGAGTGAAAACAGCCTCAGCACGTCAAAATTTTGAGCTATCTCAGTTGCTGTAATTCTTTTAAAGGCTGCCTCGGCGTCTCTAAAACATAAATCTTTCCTAGTTATTGGCAATGTGACGTACCGTATGCGGGTGTGCAATCAAGATGTACGACCTCCCTGTGCTGCCCTGTGACTCCCTGCCTTGTAAGAGTTAATATTTCTTCTAAAAAATAATTATCTGCTTTAAACTATTATAACTACCTGACCCCTTTCCCTGAATGTAAGTATTTCAACCATCTGCTGAGTCAGGCAATATAGCATTCTGTGCTTTCGGGAGGCTGTGATGGTTGCTTAGACAACAGTGACATAATATTTAAGCATAACGGCTCTCAAGAAGATGCTGTCCCCTTCTCCCTGGATGACTTCTCTGAAAATGCAAATCTGATACTCTCTGAAAAAAACAAGAGAGGGATGAGAAGGGTTTATATCGCCATCTTTCTTAACCATCTCCCCATTTCCCACTTGATAGGTGAAAGTATCATGCATTGCTCAGGAGTCATGTAAGATGTGCTAAAATTGCAGGCTGACTAGATACCTGCTTTTATAGAAACAGAAGAAAAAGTGCCTCTTTTTATGGTCAGTGCTTATTTAGAGATTTAGACAACTTTGTGGCTGGGAGAAGTGTTGCCATTGGTTGGTCAGTGTCCAAAAAGGCCCATCCAAGATAAATCTCATTCCTGAGCAGAACTGAAATCAGTGCTGGCTGTTTCCTCCTGCAAACCTCATCTTACTGTAGCAGGAAGAAAACTGCAATTGGAGTCCTCATAAACATCACTTCAGAGCATAGCTAATACACCATCAGTTGATTTTTTTGTATAGATATATATGCAATGTATGCGATGAGGGTGGTTTTCCATGTTTACACAGTTATAATTATGAATGACATGAAGGTTATACAGCAGATTTCTTTAATCTTCTAAAGGTTTGTTAGTCATGTATCACTGTGTACCTGGTTTTTATTTATTCAACATCTGTATTCCTTTGTCATCTTGTTGATAGTGTTTCTCTAGAAGGGCTGCAGCAGTAGGTGCGCAGCAGTTGATACCAAATGGTTGTAAGGGCTCCTCCAGCTGGCAGAGCCCTGCAGATTCCAAAGCAAGTTTTTTTGTGGCACAGGGCTACAAGAGTTTTTTGTTAACAAAAAAGGAGAGGCGCTCTTTTTTCACCTGCTGCTCCAAAAGAAACCCCAAACCCAAAGCCACCCACAACTCATAGTTTGGGTCTGAGTGCTCGGAAAGGTTGCTTAAGAATGTGTGAAAGGCTGGAAAGGTGCATTAAAATCCCAGAGCTGATGAAATTGCTGCGTGACCTCTGTTCGGGTGACATTGGGGAAGCTGACCTCTTGTGTTAGCAAACAGCCAAGCTGTGGGGAAGACAGCCTCTCTGGAAGCTGGCTGGGGTTGGGCTCCTCAGAAAGAAGGGGCTGAAGCTACCCACTGTGTTTTGCTGGGTCACAGTGTTTGTAGGATGAGGTGCTGGGGTGAAAACATCTCTGGAGATACGGTCTGTTTGCTGGCAAGATCAGAGTTGTCAATGGTGCTTTTAGGAGGACCATGGTCTGACCTGTAACTGCTGTGGTGTGTGGGCAGTTGGGGAGAACATGGATGATTGTCTCTGAATTGGGTGCAAAATGAGCAAGAGCTTAAAAGATGAGTGGTGAGAGAGAGCAGGTCTACTCAGTCCCACTGTGTACAGGGTAAGGCAACCTAAGACAGGCCCTGAAATATATAAGGTATAGTTTTGTTTGGATTTTTTTTTTGGCTGAAAGTGAGCACGTACGTATTTTCCTGGTGCAGCTGTGGTGATCACTAGCGGTACAAGGGAAGGACACAAGGCCGGTGCTGATGTGGAGGATGGCTGGGCACGCCCTGGCCCCTGGGAGCCACCGCTGCCTGGCCTTCCTCACGAGGGGCTCATCCTGTAGCCATGTTCTCTGCACGCCAGGCCTGGCCTTAGACCTACTTCCTTTGACACAACCCTAAGATTCCACAGCACTGTCTTTAACGTTAGGAGCAGCTCTTGCTTTTGAGAGAGTTAATGGCAGTGGAGTTGCAGTTACAGCAGGTGCAAGATGAACTTTGTTGTCCCAAAAACCATAAAGGAGGTGCTGCCATTGCTTGGTAGTGGCACCAGGCCCAGCCTAAAAGCCATGTGTGCCAGACTTGTGGTCAGCTGTTCTCCTGAGGTGATCCCAGGTGATTTAGGGGCCAGCCTGGTGCCCTTTGGGACATGGCTGTCAAAGGGGTGATGGGAATTGGTCTCCTGGGGACACAACTTCTGCGGGGGCAGCACCAGCAAGGAGCCATTGCCTAGCACAGCCTTCATGGAGGGGGTTCAGCCCACGACCTGTGTCATGGTGCAGTAACAGCCCAAACTTCTGTATTTTATATTAGTGCACTCCACTTGTATGCTTAGCTGCTCTGTGGTGCCATTAGGCTGAGGCTAGCACATGATGGTCTTTTCACAGGATCTTTTCCTGGCCCTTCACATCAGTGTGGGGATGCTAAACACCACAGGTTTCCATGGCCATGCCACTGCCACAGAAAGCATATGGCCGGGGTATGTTCACCCCTGCCTCTGAAAGCTGCTTCTCCCCCTGCCTCTCTTGTTCCCCCTCCGTGGTAGCCTGGGCAGAGCCAGCAAGTGCACTAGCACCGCTTCACCCTTCGCCCTTGTTGCAGTAGGGTTTCTTTTATATGCCCCTTCCTCTTTTTTCCTTCCCCTGCGTATACATCATGTGCATGTGTGCGAAGGTTGTATTCTGGAAAACAAGTTTATTCATTGATGATGTAATAGCGATTGTACTTTTCTTTTGGTTAATAAATTGTCTGCTCAGCTTACTTTGTATGCCAGCCAAAATTAGTCATACCAGTTCTTGGAAAGGATATGAAGAAACTGGTAATTGAAATCATAATCATTTGATCATGAAAGCTGTTTGGAAAATAATATTTTAACCAAAACCACATCTGATCTCCAAGTCAGGTTGGTTTGGGTTTATTTTGGGTTTGTTGGGTTTTTTATACCACTGCTGAACAGATTTCTCTAGTGTTGAATATTAGAAATTGTGTAGTAGCCGGTGACTGTATTCAACATCCTAACAGAGGATTTCATCCAGAAATTGCTGAGACTGTCTGCAGGCAGGCTGATATTTATATGTATGTATTATTTTTTTTCCATCCTGACATTTAATAATCACCATGTAATAGCTATAAAATGCATAGCAACTACAGCTTTTTTATTTCAAGTGGATGTTGTAATGAAATTGGGTGAAACCATCCATTGAAATTGTAGTACCCAGCTCTTGTTTACAAAGTATTGACGTTTGTCATAAACAGAGATTTAAAACATGACTGTTATTGTTTGTTGTTCTGTGGAAGCTCTTATGCTGTGCAGTGATAAAGGAAAAGATTTTATTACAAGCTTGCTTAGCATATAAGCATGCCATTCGTTTCTGACCAAATATTTGTTATTGCACTAAATGTAATGTAGGTGCCTGCTTATAAAACGATTTTGTGTTATATAAGGGAGAGTGCAATATCAGATCTGCTTTTTTTACTGGAGATACTTCAGGTTTTGTATTGTGTGTAACTTGTCACAATAAAGCTTTTTTTTTTTTTTTCCTATTGAGCAGTATTTTATTTCCTGAGGAATGTGTTCAGTGGAAAAAAAAAAAAAAAACACCCAGAGAGAATCAATCGTGTTTTTCCCTTTGTGTAATAACTGAAAGAATTTCTCTCTCCTTTGCAAATACTTGTGTTTATTTGAGAGAAAAATTAGATTCTGGTTTATTTATTTCAAGAAGCTGTGGCTTTATTTAGTGCTAGAAATGTGCAGTGTGCAAGGTGTGGCACACACTGAGCTCTCATTACAACATAAATTATTTCTGCTGTTTTAACTAAAAATCAGGAGTATATCGTTCTGGATATGTGTGTATGTTTGTTTATTTTTGAGGCTTTCTTGAGCTCTTGCTTGCTGGAGTCAGCTATAAAACATTGTGCTTATTCATCATGACTGAGAGGAGTTGATTGTTTCCTGGAAGGTTAAAATCCAGCAATTAGAGCTGTTTAATTCAAGTATATGTTCTGGAGGCTAAACTGAGTTTAAGTGCTTTTCTTAGAATGTGTGTTTAAGAAGGGAAAAAAAACATACAGTTCTGATCTTGAAAAAGGTTTTAAGAAACATGAGAATGTGCAAGTTTCTTTTGGTGGGAAGCACATAACATTTATGTAGTATTTCTTTTGGGATTACATCACAGTTTTATTTAATTTTTAGGACAAAAGTTAAATTCAATATTTGTGTATAAGCCAAGGGAAAATGTACCATAAACACAGGAATTTTCTGGTGAGTCAGAGTTCCAAGAATCTGAGATTTACTTAGTCCATTTATTTCAGGACTAGCTATAACCATTAGTCATCCAGCCATGAATTTTTACATTTGCAGCTAATTGCACCTAAAAAACAAACTTTCCCTCCAGGCCTTGCATTACACAGAATGTGATTTGGCAACCAGTGTTTCAAATGCCTTTTAGGATCAGTGCGCTGGTCCCCGAAATTGTCTTTAGATCATGTATTTGCTACAAGTAAACAACTAATATTTCCACTTATGTGGCAGGAGGAATAAATTAAGTACTAGCTATTCTGTATTACAGAAAAATTAACCTGCCGATAGCAAGATAGGCTTTTCCAATAGCCTGTGGTGGGGTGGCATTACAGGTTTATCAGTCATCATGGAGCCCTGCGTGACATGTCGTATTTTCATTTGACCGCTTCTTGCAGGATGAAGTTATTGCTGTTTCAGAGAAAGTTACTGTAAAGCTTGAGGACTTGGCAAAATGGGCACAGTCCGATTTCTCCAAGTGGAAGTGTGGTTTCCGGGCTGAGCCGGTCAAGCTGATGGATGTGGGGAAGAATGGGCAGAAGGAGGCTTTGATGAGATACAGACAATCCACGCTCAACAGTGGCTTGAACTTCAAAGACATCCTGAAGGAAAAGGCTGACCTTGGTGAGTATCCCATACTTTCTCCCATGGGGAGGGGCCTGTGGGTGGACATCTTTCAAAGACAGATGAGTCCAATCCTGGCAAGCCGTTGCCAATTCCCAGCGTATATCTGTGCTCTGGGTGGAGGTGTGGTGATGAGATACCCGAGCAGTATGGGTGGTAGTGAGATCATTGCAGGCTCCTTTGAGATTAGCTTGGGGTATCTCTGCGATACCTGTCTGCTCTATATAGACATGTCCCTGAGCACTGATGCTCAAACCCTGAAGATGAGTACGCAAATAATTGTCAAGGGCTCTCCCTGGGGCTCTGTAGGTGGACGGATCAAGCCAGAGTTGTATATTGTGGGGAGAGGAACCTGGAGACATCTCCCTGAGGCCTCTTCTGACAGGCAGGAAAGTGCAAAGGCCTTTCACTTCTCATGTCCCACCTTCTGGAACACAGCATTGTAAACTGCTTCTGGTGCTTCTCCTGCCTCCATATGGTTGGTTTTGTGTCTCATTCAGTAGGGAGATGTCCCTTCCATAGCTTTCTATAGCATGTCCATGTGAGCTTTATGTTACTATACAGCATAGGCCTCTGCGAGCACCTCACTGTTCTTTTCAGATAGACCGGTGCTTTCTGTCCCTGTCCATTTTTTAGGGAGGATAATGGTAGCACTGGTACTTTGGATGTTTGCAGACAGGCTTGCAGCTCGGGGGCTGTGTTGGTGTATAGACACTCACATCTCTAAAATCTGGGGCCCAAGGTCTGAGGGAGATGGGTCTCCTGTTGTTTAATGTGCCTGTTTGTGATATTAGGACCTTAGATGTGTAATAGCTGTCAGAGATGGCTCTTTGAAGTGCATCACAGGGATGTTTCTCTGTTGTACCAAGCTTTTAACAAATGTTCCAAGTTTGAAGAGCATCAAGTTTAGGCCTTAATGAGTAGAAAGGTAAGAAATTAAAAACTAAGGCTGATGCATGTGAGGAAATGCTTTTGTACCTACGTGAACAGGAGATGGAGGGCCAAGTTCAGTTTTATAATGGCATGACTGTGTTGGCATTGAAGCCAAGTTACACTAAGCTAAAGATATGTCTTGGAGGATTTATCTTCTGCATCTCAATTTTCTGATCTTATCAAATGATGAAGTGATTCTGTCGATCTCACATTTCACCATTAGATATGTAGGCTGGAAGTTTAAAGTACAATTGTAAGTTGATCTGATTTTTCATTACAACTCCAAGAAAAAAAAATAAAAAACCCCAACGAAAATATGCAATTCTTTCTCTTTTCCTTGCTTTTCTGTGTGGTTTCTTCTGGATTATAATTACATGCAGTAATTTTCTCTGCTATTGCCCTGGCATCTTCTTTACATGTTACATCTATTTGCATTTGTTTGTTGTGTCAGAAGAATCTTAATGTTTTTCAGACAGAACTTTTGTGTGTTAGTGTTTTCTTGGTTTTGTTTGTAACAAACAACAAACCCTCATGGTAAGTTACGAAATTGCTGTTATGTACCCTAGGAGCCAAAGAAAATTATCTTTAAGCCTAAAGCTTATAGTTACATGTTAAGCCTTTGAAAGTAGGGGTTATGCTGAAAACATGTATGGAATGCAAACTATATGGTATAATTCTGATAACCCACATTCTGATGTTACTCATTTTCAGTTGGTGACTCTGGCTTTACTGTTGGGTCTTTTTTGTTGTTGTTTGGGTTTTTTTGGTTTGGTTTGGTTTTGTTGTAGTTGTTGATGTTGTTTTTCAATAGAGAAGGGTATTTTGACTGATGTTGGATTATAATTGCTTTTTTCTTCATCATGACTGGTTGACAGGAGTGAAACCAAAAGTTCAAGAAGACCTCTAGCTGATTAGGCACATTGATACAGATAACTGATCTAGCCTATTAGAGGCAATCAAAGAAATTTCTTAAATCTAGTACTGAGAAGATTTTTTTTTTACTACTTGAGAGACACAAGAATTTGAGCATATTTTGCGTCCCAGATCTGAGAAAAATTCACAGTGGTGATCTTCATTGCTTGTTAAGCAGCCCTACTTGTTGTGTCCTGTAGGCAACCCCATGAGCTTTAGTGTTTGTCTTAACTATGGGATGGAGTTTTATCACCCACCAGGTGAAGATTTACTTCTCTCATTCAGAGCCAAGGTCGGCATTGTGCTCTGGGAACTGTCATCTCCCTACCTGTAGGGAAGGGCAGTAGCATAATGTGCAAGTGTCCAAGGCATAGAGATGTGAGGTGCTGGAGTTATATCTTCCCCGCTGTCAAAATGGTGGGTTTACTGCCTGTTACAATGTGTGCCCGCAGACCTTTTTCAATACTCTGCATCTTGCCAACAGAGCAACGCTCAGCTACAGTGATCAAAGATTTATTAGCAATAACTTCTGCAGTAGGTCTCCAACACAATGGGATGGGGTATTTTTTCTCTTGAAATGGGGTTGTTAACTGTGAGAGAGTGAAATGCACTGTCATGTGAGAGCACAGCTATATTAGCAAGGCTGATCAGCCCAAATAGAGAGGTGATTTGCACATACACCACTTCTCACCACCATAGCACGGTTCCCTTCCTAATCAGTTAGTTACTCTGTGATGCATGAATGGGGATATTTTAGGAAGGGCTTTGTCACTGAGCAGAGTGGGGTGGCTGTGACAAGGCAGACCACTCTGTACAGAACTTGGATCTGAAGGGAAAAATTCCCTTCTTGTGCTAGTCTGGCAGGCAATGCAGGGATCTGTAGTGGTGGCCACATTTAACCCTGAATGTAGATGAGGAAGTTTCTGAACCAGGTATTGAAAAGGTCTAGATAAACAAGGTGATTTCCTGGACCTCTTTTTTCTTATGAAACAGCATGTTCCCATTACAGAGAAATCCCGTGAAGGTGAGTAGATTCTGACATTCTTCCTACTAGATGCTTTTGAACTGAGCTGTTGAAGGTACTAGGAAATTATTTCCCTATCAAAGAGCTCAAAAAAACTTTATGAAAGAAATAAAATCAGTTTTCATACACTATCCAGGAGTGGTGCAGGGTGAAATAACCCGGATGAAGTGAAAACATGATTGATACAGAACCACAGAAGTGGCACTGCACAAACATATTTAATTAAACACATTGTTCCTGGAAGCAGGGTAGCTTTAAACAATAACCAGGCAAAGTCTGAGCAGCTTATACTCTGTGCCATACGTTCTGTGGCACTTGGCTTAGCCAAAACAAAGGTGACTCCTGGTTAATCCACAACCTGGAGAAACCACTGCACCCATAATTGAAAGCTGACCCTAATTCAGACTCGGGTCAGTTCTGTCTCCTTTTCTGTTCTTTTTTTCCTTTTTTTTTTTTTTTTTTTTTTTTTTTTTTTTTTTTTTTTTTTTTCTCCTCTTTTTTCTTCTTTTTTTTCCCCCCTCTTGTCTTTTTTCTCCCTTCTTCTTTTCTTTCTTTTCTCTTTGCCTTTCTTTTCTGCAGTAACAGATTTTTTTTTTCTGCAAAATGCTGTTGTTTTTATCACCAGTGAATTATGCAGAACTTTTCCTTAGGACTGTATTAAATAAAAGTTCTAGCAATGGCATATTTTTTTGGGTGAGCTTCAAGTTTTCTGCCTGAAAAATGATTGTAAAGAACTATTTCTTTCTGCCCGTTGAGATATTTATGTTACACTTTCTGTCCCTTTCTACAAATACGTCAATATTGAGTGCTAGCAGTTTATGTCTTAAGACTATTTATAGTTTTCTGAATATTTCTTTCAAATATTGAGAAAAATAAAGAATAACAACAATGCAGCATATAAAAATAGAGTTGCTCAGGAATGTATTATTCATAATGAACATGAGAACCTGTTTTTCCAGAAGAATTGGTCTGATAAAATCATTCACTACTAAGACGGCTAGTTATTTATTTTTGTCTTTAGAATTATTTAAGGGATTTTTCTTTGTAATAAATGGACTTGTATACCCATATTTGGTAAACCAGTGAGAAGTCACCAAATGAGGAATGATTTCGTTTTACAAAATTTTTAGCAACTAAGCAATGTAAACACTGTTGGTTAAATATGGCAAAGTTGCATATTTGTATTCCTTGGGCTATAGTTCGAAAAAAAAAAAATCAAATTATTTTATATAACACTGCTTCTTACAGACTTCCTTTAAGTGAAGTATGAAAGCTGCAGTGTAAGCTTTATTGGCCTATAAATATGTCATTATAGTTGGACTACATTTATATGCTTTGGATTGTTGTTTAAGCCAAGAAAATATGTCTCTACAGGTTGACTTTTTATTGAAACCCTTTGAGGCATACAACAGAATGTATTTTAGGCCAAGGTTATTAAAACAGCATTTTCATTTTTGCAGCAGACTCATTGTCAATTATGCTGCCACAAACTGTCTGTGGATAGGCAGTTATGAATGGTTTCATCTCTAAATGTGTCTTTAGAAAAAGAAATAAAAGATAGAGGAGTCAGAGCTGAAATTGAGAGAAGAGGCTGAGGGGAAAATGACTGAATTTAGTGCTCACTGGCTCTGTTGGTTTGGGTTAGGCTGGGCTGTGGTGCGGTGCTGCCTGGGTTTAGCTGAGCAACAAATGGCCCCTGTGCCTGCACTGGGCAGGGGAGGTGGGAGCTCCTGCTGCCCTGGGCTGGGCAATCTGCATCCCTCTGACACATGAGTTTGTCATGACAGAGGTCTAGTTTTGGTCCCCAGACTGTCACTGCCACTCTTTCTGTCCGTCCTTTATGAGTCTTTATCATGCCAAAATGGATGGCTGAGGTTGTTGCGCAGTGGGTACTCCAATTCCTGCAGTGGCAGCATTAGTAATAGGGATGAGCAAGTTCTGGTGCTTACTGAAGAGGGTCTTGCTGCAGTTATTGCTTGTTTGTTTGGGTCCATTGAGGGGCAAGCCAAAGAAAATTTAGCAGTCAGCCCCGTCCTGTCTTTTATTCTCCACCCCTCCACCCCCACATTTGGGGGTGTACAATCTGAATCTTTGTTATCTGAAATCCAAGAAAATCAAGTATGCTTCTAGCTGAGGTTTATATTTTAGCGGCTACCCTTTTCTAGTCTATAGGTGGTGTTCCATCAGTTGTTTCCTGCTTCACTCTCTTGAACCTTAAGGCAGAGCTTGCTGAGCAGGGGATGGATGCTGTAGGACTGGCTCACCCTCTCATTTCCTTCTCTTCTTTACCAGTCTCATAATTTGCACAGCTTCACCCAGGAGATCGCAGCTTCTCTTTGGATCTTGTATTGCTGTATAAATTGGCCAATCTGCAACAGATTGCCAAGAGTTTGGAAGGAAAAGCAGAGCAGGGATGAGCTGTCTTGCAGGAAGAGGCCTACTCCTCAGTGCCCAGCCAGCCGTGGTGCCTAACCACAGCAGGCACCGAGCTGTTGCACAGACCTTCTCATTTCACTTGCCAGTGGCCCTGCAATAAGCGTGTCTTCTCCAGATGAAGATTATCAAGTTGTAATATAGTCAAGTCATAATATTATCAAAACTGATAATCTGCAGCTGTAGTGTGCAAGAGACACTTGTGACTTCTGAACTGGTGCTGCTGACTCTCCTTTTTCATTGTTTGTCGTGTGCTGCTGAGTTAAGGCTTGCTTGACTTAACTTGATGCAATAATTTTCTGACCAACTAATTGTTTGTCAGAGTACAGCTACTTTGGATACTTTGTGCCTAAGTCATGCTTCTCACTCTCTTCCCCTCCCCTTCTTCTCTGACTCTTTGCCTCTTCCTTGTGCCTTCCTGTCCCCATTGCCGTAGCTGAATGCTATTTTGGTCTTGATAAAGCTCATGTAAGTGTTCCATTATCCCATTTTCCCCTCTCTGCCCTTGTGAACTGGATGTTGGTTTTTGTCTTGTGGATCAGAGTGACCTCTCTAACTCATTTTAACTAGCCCAGTTGGTACAGCTCTTTTGCTGTAGATGAGGCTATTACATGGCTTGTCTGTTGTGCTCCACAGAGCCTGAATGGAGGAGGATGGCTCCCATGGAGAAAAAGGAGTGTGGCCCGGCATTTTCTTCTGTGTGTGTGCAGCTCCTGGCAAATGCCAGCACTGCACCAGGAGAACAAGAGCACCAGCAGGCTGTGAAGCAGCACTGAGAGATGGGCTGTGGAGCAGGAAGGCTTCCTTTAGTTGTACATCTTTTGCTTTAATTAACACTTGCATTTAATGTTAGCATGTTTAGGATCAGAGATAACCTGAGGTGCTGACCAGGCAGAAAATTTTGTCTGGCCTTGCATGAAGAGGGCAAGAAAAATGTTTATTTTTTCAACTGGTTGGTTTAAGGTCACTGATACTGGGTGTCTTTTAAATGCTAAAAGGTGATGCTGTCGTTAGGTACAGTGTATCTCTAATACTCTTGTGATAATAACGTATTTTTTTTCTGGAGGTGGTGGCAAAAATAGATACTATCTCCAGTAGCAAAAATGCTGCTATCTCCAATAGCATTTCTGGGGTCGCTTCCTTCTCTTGAGCCACTGCTTCTCTCCTCTGCAGCTTCCCCAGCTTCCTTGGGAGGAGGTTAGTGGGATCCTCAGGAGATAGTCCATAGCCACCTGGTCCTTTCTGAGGCCACGTGTTTGCCTGAGCAATGCTGTGGTGATTTAAGTGCTGTTAATTTCTTCCTTTCTCTGGGGATAGCCTACTTCATTACAGTGGAAGTGTGTGTGGGGGGTGACAGAAACATTTTAATATGCAGTACTGGCTATGGAAGCCTTTCATTCACCACTGGACTGTGTTGAGCCTCATCTGTTTGTGGCTCTTGAAAGGGGTTTTAACACCACACATCTCAAACTTCAAGCGTGCCTTATCAAAGAGGTAAAATTTGGATTTCTTCTCAAACTTTGACCTGCCTTTGAGCTCTTATAAAGGGGGTGGTGGTGTTGCCCCTGGGAATTGAGGAGGTGGGTATTTTGTTCTTTGAAATGAAGAAGATCTGCCAAGAATTGTAAACAAAATCCCACGTAACTTCTCTCTAGATAGCCCCTAAATCACAGTGCCTATCCCCACCCCCACTGATTCCTGCAGCAGGAGCAAGCTAACATGATTATCAGAATTGTGCTGATAGCAGTTGTCACTGTGTCAGCATTTTCAAATATGAATTGGTATGACAGGGCACTTTGTCGCTGGGGTAGAGCACAGCCATTTGCAATTTCAGTTCTGGTATATTCAGAAACATCAGGGAAGGAACCACTGCTGCAAAATGAGAGGAGGAAGAGTTAAATTTTACTGCCTTGTGAAGCTAGAGGGAACTGCCCCACGTTCTCCTGAAGCTGAAGTTACAGAAGTTTGCACCATCAATAAAAGTTTTGTTGCAGCCTCCGGTTGGAAAAGGAGTCGCCTCCATAATTGCAAAATTAGTAGATAAAAAATAAGGGCCGTTCACAAACAGTGTCAAAGCAGCCAGTGTGGGACAGTGTCCCTTTAAAAATGTTTTACAGCTTTTTTTATTTTTGTCTGGTTTTAGCACCGAGATTGACCTTGCCAGGCTGTGTAATAACCCACATGTGTCTGCTCTCCAGGATTTTTTCCCTTCTAGTCACTGTTGGATCTTGCATTTAATTCTTACTGACCATGAGGTTTTGTTCCAGTAACTGGAATCGTGTGCCTCCTGGTGCAGCGCTGCTGAGCTCTGAATCTGACTTTTATCTCAATGTCTGCCTACTTTTTTTTTTTCCTTTTTTTATTCTTATTTAACTTTCAGGTTTAGAGGGTACCGTTTTCCTCCCCAGCCTTCCCTCTAGTTTCCGTCCCTGCCCATATTGTTTCTGGGTCCCAGGGGGACCCAGTTTGGGATATCTATTGTTTTGTACTATGCTTCCCTTACCCAGCACCATGGAGGGAGGTGATCAGCAGTCTTCTCTGTGTGCCACAGTTGGTGGTTAGAGCCATCAGTCCTTTGGAGATCATCAGTGCCTTTTTTCATGCA